>LPNX010986935.1:133030-219585 GCA_001517045.1 Pseudotsuga menziesii | reverse complement strand
ATTTTTCATAAAAATATACAGCATACACATAAAAAAAAATTGTAAATAACTGACAATATATATATATATATATATATATATATATGTGAATATCTGTCTATAGATAGGTTGAGTCTTTGATCCCTAGATCCAGTCATAATTGTATAATATACAAAAAATATACAAAATATGGATCAAAGTCCATCAAATGCCCTAGATCTAAGCTGGAGCACCCTGGTCACTTGAACCACCCTGGTCCCCCGGTCTCCCTGTACTCTAGCGTTTTCAGCCTCCTTGGCTTTAGCAGCCTCAACAACATATATGTATACTAAAACTGTTATGGCTGCCCGCCTCAAAAGGCGTATCTAGACAGGTGGAACACTAACCACAAACTCTTGCATGACGGCTAGGATGTGCTCAATCCGCAAGGTGGGTACTCTCTGGTTAAGCCTGACCAGCTTCCCCTCAAGAACCCTAATCAACCCCTGGTCTTCTCCTAAGACAGGACGCACATACATGTGTGGATGCCCTTCAGGATGGATTGGTCCAATATCTGCATTTTGACATGTTTATAGGATTAGAACTCCTATACATATGTATATATCTCTATATTTAAAATTCATAAAAAATTTAAAAACATGAAAATAAAAATTACCTAAATCTCCCCATGCTCCTCCTGGAGAAAGGACGAGGTCTGGATCACCATGAAAATCCATCCCAACATATGGAAACTGCTCCAATGCTGACAACTATCGCTCCCACCAAAAGTAGAAGTCATCATAATAAACACTCTGCACTGAGCCTCCACCTCCCTAGCAGAGGAAGATATCTCCCCATCTACTTAGCCTATGATGACGAGGAGAACAAACTGGTAGGGGTACTGCTGGGCTCAATCCCAACACTCTCAAAGAATAAGAAGGCTACTAGTATGCTAGAATATCAAAAATTCTTCCTCCTTCCTCTCTTGTAGTCAGAGAGTTGTTTTCTCAAAATTGAGATCACTCCCAAACACCAATCATATAGGCCCCCCTGCATAAAATCCACTGCTAGTCTCATCTGGTTTCGTGTAGCAAGGTGAAGAGAAGATGATCCTGCAACCCTCACTATGGTTGTCAACACCTATAGAGGAATATCACGTATGTGTACAATAGGGATGCAACTCCCTCTCTTTTGTGTACCTGGTGCGCAGTATATGTCAATGTAGTTTTGGACACTTAGAGGGTCACCGCCTCTGCCAGTGCCTTCCAAGTTGACTGGAGCTCCCCGTCATGATAGACTGGCAATGAAATAGATATCGTCTGAAGTAATCTCCAAGGACTCACCTTGAAGGTCAAACATGCCCAAATCATGATCCCAGTAATTTATCATGAACTCTAGCAGGAGGACATTGGCCCACATAGGTGATGTACAGAAAAATTTCAACAACCTACTTGAACGTAAAAAATTCATGGTGGGGGCACTTTGGAGTGCTTCTTGGTCCATATCCTAATGTTCGCACTCCCTCCACTCAAGCACCATCTTCAAACCTAGTAAAACAAGCATTGCAAACCTTTAGTTTCATGTAAAATTTCAAAAATTTGACCCTACATGCTTTTTATCCACCTCACGCAGCATACACGATTGTTTATTTAGGCATGTCACGTACTGTACGTGACTGTCCTTCAAGGCAACCCGCGTACAGAACGTGTGTACGTGAGTTTCAATATAGCGAACCCGCGTACACAACATTCCTTTGTTGAGGGTGCTCAAAAATATAAAATTAGGGCTCAATTTTGAAATTTGCTAGGATCAAATTGAAGAGCTTGGGGTGTAGTATTACCTGGCACTTGTGGATTTGGAATTGGTCCATCGGATTGTCCACGCCGAGCAACTGAAGGTAGAGGTGAAAACTTGTCTTTTATGGCTAAAAATTCAAATGGTTTATCATCGTTCTAAGGTGTTTTTTGCTCATATAGGATGGTTTTTTGCTGTTTCACATGCATTTTGCATCTATACTTACTCCATATTTACTTAATAATCAACATTTTAACCATGGACTATGGTATTTTTAACCATTAGCTCATTTCCTTTACCATTGTTCTTCCATGGATAGGGCCTTCCTCTCATGAGTATCCTCATTTAGAACCTATGTTGTCTTTCGATACTCATGCTGCAGCTATCTTAGGTATAGGGGAATCCTTTTAGCTATTTTTCACGCCAAATGGAGCCTCATTTTGGTCTCTTTTTACAAGCTATCCCTTTATAGCACTCCCCACCCTTATGGAGTTTCTTTAGGCCCAAGTCTGACTCTTTAAAACAGACTTGACTACAGAGTTAACTTGTTCATTCAAGCTTGTTAAAAATATGTGAATGGGCATCTGCATTGGTGGTAGGTTATCTCTTTCTAGGACCATGCGGAATAATATGAGAAAGGATCACTCTCTTTTCTACGAAATTGAGAAGAGTATTCTTAGGCATATGTTTATCACTTTTTTGGACCTGAGGGACTAAATTTACGGAAAAGGAACACCGGTACAAGATTAGTTTTCTCTTTTTCGTGCTCTGGACCTAAACATGAAAAAGATTCTGAGTGTACGTTATGTCTTTGTCTTGCTCGTTAAACACTAAAGAACAAAGCATCGAGTTTATTGTTGTAAGCCCCATTTCTCATTCTCAAATGGATCTTTCCGAGTGATATTGCTTTCCTTCACACTTGTAAAACTCAAGCTATATGCTGCTCTTGAAGGAGCATTGGGTAGGTGGTAATTTAACTTTTTTTGGACCTCCCTGACTAAGTATGAAAAAGGTTCACCTTTTCTTCTACAGAAGTTAAGAGAGTTCTTCTATGGTATGTTTTATACTTTTTCGGCCTTAGGAGACTAAAGTGGATGAAAAAGGCCCCCCCCTGGAGTCTTCTTTGGAGTTTTCAGACTCTCTAAATGTGAAAACACCAACTAAGCATGTACTGGTTCGGGCTCATTAAATCCACGAATCAGTGACACTATCAAGCAATATTCCCTATTCTCTTCAAGCTTGTTTAAAAATGAAGAGAAACTCAAGTTGACTTTCCTGGACTCGTTAAAATTTAACAAGGAAGGTAAGGAAGAAGTTTTCTCTTGGTTTTCAGTTAGTGGCAGCATGTCAACCTTGAACATAGCACTCTTTGTCTTTTCCAATACCCATGTTTCAGTGTTCACTTTCAATTCAACTATTACTTTGAGTTTTTACTACTCCTCTTGTCAGTTCTACCTGGGGAATCTGATCATGTCTCCTACATGATAGATAAGTCTAGTTGTTCTATCTATAAAGTTAAAAGCTTGATCCAAGAGGATATTGGTGGCCACCCACCTATTCCTCTTGGACCCCCACCATTGTTTCTTTCAGTTTTTTAGTTTCCTTAATTGTAGCAGAATTTACTATTTTTGGCAATTTTTGGGTCCTAAACTTCTGAAGCCGTTTTGAGGCCCTAAACAACGTTTTTTCGGCATCGAATGGTCCATCAAATATGAGTCCATTTCGGACTCAATATTTGCTATTCTTGGATGTATTCCTTAAACAGATCTTTTTAACGATGTATCATGCGCGTCAAACAGAGGTAGTATGCTAAAGTTACGACCCCTGGAAATTGATGTACCAAGTTACCCAACGGGGCCCACATTAAGGCGTTTCACCTCCTAGGGTTAGGTTTTTGGATGTGTAGGGTTTCCATTGTTTCTCAATAATATATAGGCCTTCGAGCCTCATTGTAACACAGATTTCAAAGGCAGGTAGCTGCCACATCTCTTCTTAGAGATAAGCTACCAGCACTCTAGCTAGTTTATTTCCATTCTGTATGTAAACCAATTTCAGTTATTGATTAATGAAATGAAGTGTTATTTTTGTTGCATATTTGTTTCTATGGTTATTTGTGTATTCTGTTGCGTTCCTGCATAAATCTGGATTAGTGGTATCAGAGCAATCTGCTCTTTCTCGATCCTTCTTTGCATGTCCCCAATGAGGGTGAGGTATAAAGAGTTAGGGCTCGATCTGGTTGAACCTTTGCAAGATCAGCCTCACAAATCTCGACGGCCACCCATGGGGAAAGAAAAGAAAGATGAGGGTAGAAGATCCTATCAAAATGTTGCTTGAGGAGGCCCTTGAAAAACAAAGGAACGGGATGATGGATAACTTTGCCTAGATCCTTCAACAACTTCCCACTAGCGGCGCATCTGCATCTAGCAGCCACTCTAGAGGCGCAACCCCTTTTAAGGTACACGTAAACTTCGACATTCCCATATTTGATGGTCGAATAGATGCAGGTGCTGTAGATAGATGGTTGAATCTATTAGAAGGGTATTTCTTGGTTCATGACTTTCTGACTGGGAAAAGATTACTTTTTCTCTACTCAAAGCCGCCCCCTATGTCAAGGATTGGTGGGAAACCTACTGTCCGAGAAAGGACAAGGAGGAACCCTCTCTGTTCTCAGTCATACCCACTTGGAATTATTTTTGAGACGCCATAAAGGGACAATATTATCTAGTGGGGAGCTATGAGGATAAGTACATCCAATGGACTACGCTGCGGCAGCAAAGAGATCAAGATGTGCATGAGCTGGCAAATCTGTTCCATACCCTGCATACCAAGTTGGGTATCAAAAATTCAGAGAAACATTTGGTGCTGAAGTACTGTAGTTGTCTGCATAGATACATTCAGGAGGAATGGAGTTCCTCAACATCTCCTCGCTTGGTACGACATATTGGTATGCTGCCAAAATTGAGCAAAAATTCAAATAGAAAAAGCGAGACTTTGGATCTGTGAATCAGAAGCAAGGGAAAGGTGCCCCCAAACCGCAGAACCAAGGACACAGCCAAGGCATGCCGACTCAAGAAAACTTGCCAAAACCACAAGCAAAGAGCAACACTGGAAATCCAAAGAAAGAAGCGGGAAAGTGGTGCGAGTTCCATAAGAGCCCCACTCACAACACAAGTGAGTGTCGAGCTAAGCAGTCACTGGTGGCCGAGATAAAGGCTTCTGAATTAGATGCATACTCTGACACTGAATCAGAACCCGAGAAGGGGAATGATAGAGGAAATAATATTATTGATGCAAATCCCAATGCCACCATTGCCACCACGAAAACTAAAAGGAAGAACCAGAAGATTCAGAGGAGGAGGAGCATCTTTTCCACTCCCAGATGTGGGTAAAGGGTTTCCCGCTATAGTTCATTGTCGACAGTGGGAGCCAAAAGAACATGATTTCAGCAGAGGTTGTGAAGCAGTTGGGTTTTCCAACCACAGCACACCCGGAGCCGTACACCATCGGGTGGCTTCACCAAGGACAATATCTCCACGTCACCCAGCAGTGTTGCCTTCCCTACAGCATCAAGCCCTTCACTGATGAGGTATTATGTGATATTGCTCCTCTTGATGTTTGTGATGTATTATTAGATCAACCACACTTATGGAAGCGACATGCTGTGTATGCGTCCCAGCCTCGCGCTATTATTATTATGTTGGGAAATAATTTGTACAGGATACCAGAGGTACCACCCCTAGCCGCTATCTCTTTGGTTACTGCAAAAAAATGTAGTAAGCTCATTTCCAAAACTAGGAAGTTTGTTTTCTTGATGATCCGCCCTCAGGGCAAGAAGAAGATCATGGCCACAACCTCCAGATAGGGCCCCTCTGCACAACAACAACAAATGGACAAGGTCGTGGAGGAGTACCGAGACATATTCACCTCACCCACTAGGGTGCCTCTCCACTGTCCGGTCAAGCACCCCATCGATCTAACCCTAGGTGCGTCGCTGCCCAATGGACCGATATATCGAAGCTCTGTTCTGGAGAATGATGAAATCAAGAGGAAAATTCAGGAGCTGCTATAGAAGGGTCACATCCGGCCAAGTTCATCTCCCTGTGGGAGCTCGATTGTGTTGGTACAGAAGAAGGATGGGACCTGGAGACTCTATATTGACTATCGGGCACTGAACAAGATCACTGTCTGGAATAGGTACCCAATCCCATGGATCGATGACCTCCTGGACTAGCTTAAAGGGGAAAAATATTTTAGCAAGATTGACTTAAAGTCTGGGTATCACCAGGGTCTATCGAACTGACCGATGTATGGAAGACTGCCTTCAAAGCCAAGGAGGGCCTTTTCGAATGGTTGGTCATGCCTTTCGGGATGACGAATGCTCCTGCAACCTTCATGATATTGATGGACGACATCCTATGGCCATTCACCAACTCATTTGTAGTAGCGTACTTGGATGACATCCTAATCTTTAGCTAGACTTGGGAAGAGCACCTCCACCACATCCAATAGGTCCTCCAAACATTGCGGCAGCACAAGTTGTGTGCCAATTTGGACAAGTGCACTTTTGGCATGAGCCAGGTTTAGTATCTGGGATACATTATTGATGAGTGTGGGGTACATGTGGATCCAACTAGGATCCAAGTCATTCGGGATTGGCCAGCCCCAACTACTCTAACAGAGCTTCGCAACTTTCTGGGCCTTGCTAATTTCTACCGTAGGTTCGTGTTGGGATTCTCTCATATCACTTGGCCCTTGAGTCAAGTCACCAAGGGAGGAGCGAAAGAAAAATTCTTTTGGTCGAAAACTCAGCAGAAGGCGTTTGCAGAATTGAAACATCGCCTCTGCTGTGCCCCGGTGATCACATTACCAGACTTGCAACAACCATTTGAGATTGAGACGGATGCCTCTGACTATGCTATTGGGGCAGTCCTTACTCAACAAGGGCATCCAGTGGCATATCACAGTGAGACACTATCTGACACAGTCCATAAATATCCCACTTATGACAAAGAAATGTATTACATTGTACAGGCTTGCTGGCAATGGAAGCATTACATTTTGGGGAAGGAAACGATCATCCACATAGACCACCAACCCTTGCAGTTTGTGCAGACACAAGGGAAGTTACAGAACGATCGCCATTAGAAGTGGTCCACATATCTACAACAGTTTCATTTGAACATCAAGTACAAGAAGGGAAGCACCAACAATGTTGTAGACTACCTTAGCCAACCACCGATCGTGGCGATAACGACTGTGCTCAACTCTTGTGGGCACGAGACTTCTGATTGGCTGCTTCTCTATAGGAGTGATCCAGAATTCAGCCACACATACCAGACGCTCCTAGAAGGAAACCAAGTTCCAAAATTTCACCTCCAGGATGTACTACTATGTCACATGGGACACCTTTGTGTTCCTTCAAGTGAGTGTGCCAAGATGATTTGGGAAGTGCACTACAGTCGGGTCGCTGGGCATTTCGGGGTTGAGAAAACAGTGGCAGTACTATAGAAGTATTTCTATTGGCTGAACCTTCGACAGAACATCAGGAAGTACATCCAATCATGCACTGCTTGCGCCATTTCCAAACCATCCATCAAGAAGCAAGGCCTTTATACTCCGTTGCCTACCCCTAGTCGACCTTGGGAATCCATCTCCATGGATTAGATGTCAAACATTCCTTCTACTAAGCATGGAAACGACTGTGTGTTTGTGGTCATTGAAAGATTCTCAAAGATGTCCATAATGGCGGCCTGCAAGAAGAATATCACAGCAGAAGCCACTGCTAAACTCTTCTTTGAATGAGTGTGGGTACACTTTGGGATCCCATAGTCTATAATCTCAGACTGGGACAGCAGGTTCCTTAGTACATTCTGGTCTAGCCTATGGTCAATGCTAGACACCAAGCTCACAAAGTCCCCAGCCTTCCATCCCTAGACTGATGGCCAGATAGAGGTCGTGAACGGGATGATCGTACACATTTTGCGCATGTACAACTCAAAGCATCCATGCACATGGGATGAGAGCCTCCCCTATATAAAACACAGCTCAACCAACCACAACCCCTTTTAGGTGGGATTGGGATTCCAACCACTATGTCCAATTGACGTAGCCATGTAATTTGCAGCTACTCAGGTTGATTCAACTCATATCCAGTCTGAAGTTTCTAAGGCAAACAACTTCATTGAGTGCATTCAACACATTCGCCAAAAGGTTCATGACATATTGGACAGATCCAATGCTAAGTACAAGCAGCGACATGATTAACATCGGGTGCAACACAACTTCCAGGTGGGCGACAAAGTGTGGCTACATCTGCAGAAGGAGCGCCTCGCTGGACCCCACCGCAAGCTTCATCCACTCTGATATGGGCCATATACCATCATCAAGGCTATCGGGGACAATTCCTTTGAGCTCAGTATTGCACCATTCTTTGTTTTGCACCCAGTGTTCAATGTGGACCGCCTTCTGCCCTACTTTCCACCTATACTGGACACATCAGACGTGGCAGAAAAACTAACACCAACAGAGTTAAACCCCGACTACATGGAACAAGCCATAACTGATCGGATTATGGACACACAGGTCAAGAACACCTGCCGGCAGAATATCTAGCTATATCGAGTTGTCAAAGCAGGCCAACTTCTTCACCAGGGAAAGTGGCACACCAAGGACCAAGTTCAACAAAGGTTTCCTCATCTCATGGAGGAACTCAATGCAATGGAGACCATTACTCCTAAGGGGGAGGAATGATCCAAGAGGATATTGGTGGCCACCCACCTATTCCTCTTGGACCCCCACCTTTGTTTCTTTCAGTTTTCTTGTTTCCTTAATTGTAGTAGAATTTACTATTTTTGGCAGTTTTCGGGTCCTAAACTTTTGGAGCCGTTTTGAGGCCCTAAACAATGTTTTTTCGGCATCGAATGGTCTGAAAAATATGAGTCTGTTTCGGACTTGATATTTTTGTTCTAGACTTGGTATTTGTCGTTTTTGGATTTATTCCTTAAACAGATCTTTCTAACGATGTATCATGCGTGTCAAACAGAGGTAGTATGCTAAAGTTTACGACCTCTGGAAATTGATGTATGAAGTTACCCAATGGGGCCCACATTAAGGTGTTTCACTTCCTAGGGTTAGGATTTTTGATGTGTAGGGTTTCCATTGTTTCTCAATAATATATAGGCCTTTGAGCCTCATTGTAACACAGAGTTCAGAGGCATGTAGCCGCCACATCTCTTCTCAGAGATAAGCTACCAACACTCTAGCTAGTTTATTTCCATTCTTATGTAAACCAGTTTTAGTTATAGATTAATGAAATCAAGTGTTATTTCTGCTGCATATTTGTTTTTATGGTTATTTGTGTATTCTATTGCGTTCTTGCATAAATCTGGATCAGTGGTATCAGAGCAATCTGCTCTTTCTCGATCCTTCTTTGCATGTCCCCAATGAGGGTAGGGTATAAAGAGTTAGGGCTCGATTTGGTTGAACCTTTGCGAGATCAACCTCGCAAATCCCGATGGCCACCCATGGGGGACGAAAATAAAGACGATGGTGCAGAAGATCCTATCAAAATGTTGCTCGAGGAGGCCCTTGAAAAACAAAGGAACGCGATGATGGATAACTTCGCCCAGATCCTCCAATGACTTCCCACTGGTGGCACATCTGCATCTAGCAGCCACTCTCGAGGCGCAACCCCTTTTAAGGTACAAGTAAACTTCAAAATTCCCATATTTGATGGTTGAATAGATGCAGATGCCATAGATAGATGGTTGAATCTATTAGAAGGGTATTTCTTGGTTCATGACTTTTTTGATCGGGAAAAGATTACTTTTTCTCTACTCAAAGCCGGCCCCCATGTCAAGGACTGGTGGGAAACCTACTGTGTAAGAAAGGACGAGGAGGAAACCTCTTTGTTCTCGACCGTACCCACTTGGAACTATTTTTGAGATGCCATAAAGGGACAATATTATCCGGTGGGGAGCTACGAGGACAAGTACATCTAATGGACTACGCTATGGCAGCAAAGAGATCAAGATGTGCATGAGCTGACGAATCTGTTCCATACCCTATGCACCAAGTTGGGTATCAAAAATTCAGAGAAAAATTTGGTGCTGAAGTACCACAGTTGTCTGCATAGATACATTCAGGAGGAAATGGAGTTCCTTGACATCTCCTCGCTTGGTATGACATATCGGTATGCTGCCAAAATTGAGCAAAAATTCAAACAGAAAAAGTGAGACTTTGGATCTGCGAATCAAAACCAAGGACATAGCCAAGGCATGGCGACTCAAGAAAACTTGCCAAATCCGCAAGCAAAGAGCAACACTGGAAAGTCGAAGAAAGAAGCGAGAAAGTGGTGTGAGTTCCATAAGAGCCCCACTCACAACACAAGTGAGTGTCGAGCTAAGCAGTCACTGGTGGCTGAGATAAAGGATTCTGAATTAGATGCATACTTTGACACTGAATCAGAACCTGAGAAGGGGAATGACAGAGGGAAGAAGATTATCAATGCAGAGCCCAACGCCACCGTTGCCACCACAAAGATCCAAAAGAAAGAACCAGAAGATTCAAAGGAGGAGGAGCATCTTTTCCACTCCCAGATGTGGGTAAAGGGTTCCTCGCTACAGTTCATTGTCGATAGTGGGAGCCAAAAGAACCTAATTTCAGCAGAGGTCATGAAGTGGTTGGGTTTTCCAACCACAGCACACCCATATCCATACACCATTAGGTGGATTCACCAAGGATGAGATCTCAGTGTCAGCCAGCAGTGCTACCTTCCCTACAGCATCAAGCCTTTCATCGATGAGGTATTATGTGATATTGATCCTCTTGATGTTTGTGATGTATTATTAGGTCAACCATACTTATGGAAGCGACATGCTGTGTATGAGTCCTGTCCTCGCGCTGTTATTATTACGTTGGGAAATAATTTGTACAGGATACCAGAGGTACCACTCCCTGCCGCTATCTCTTTGGTTATTGCAAAATAATGCAGTAAGCTCATTTCCAAAACTGGGAAGTTTGTTTTCTTGATGATCCATCCTCAGGGCAAGAAGAAGATCATGGCCACAACCTCCAGACAGGGCCCCTCCACACAACAACAACAAATGGACAAGGTCATGGAGGAATACTGGGACATATTCACCTCACCCACCGGGTTGCCTCTCCACTGTCGGGTCAAGCACCCCATCGATCTAACCCAAGGTGCGCCGCTGCCCAATGGACCGATATATCGATGCTCTGTTCTGGAGAATGATGAAATCAAGAGGCAAATTCAAGAGCTGCTACAGAAGGGTCACATCCGACCAATTTCATCACCCTGTGGAAGCTCGATCGTGTTGGTACAGAAGAAGGATGGGACTTGGAGACTCTATATTGACTATCGGGCGCTGAACAAGATCACTGTCCGAAATAGGTACCCGATCCCATGGATCGATGACCTCCTCACCCAACTTAAAGGGGCGAAATATTTTAGTAAGATCGACTTAAATTTCGGGTATCACCAGGTACCGATCGAACCAATTGATGTATGGAAGACTGCCTTTAAAGCCAAGGAGGGCCTTTTCGAATGGTTGGTCATGCCTTTCGGGCTGACGAATGCTCCTGCAACCTTCATGAGACTGATGGACAGCATCTTGTGGCCATTCACCAACTCATTTGAAGTAGTGTACTTGGATGACATCCTGATCTTCAGCCAGACTTGGGAAGAGAACCTCCACCACATCCGACAGGTCCTCCAAACATTGCGGCAGCACAAGTTGTGTGCCAATTTGGACAAGTGCACTTTTGGCATGACCCAAGTTTAGTATCTGGGATACATTATTGATGAGTGTGGGGTACATGTGGATCCAACTAAGATCCAAGTCATTCGGGATTGGCCAGCCCCAACTACTCTAATAGAGCTTCGCATCTTTCTGGGCCTTGCTAATTTCTACCGTAGGTTCGTGTTGGGATTCTCTCATATCACTTGGCCCTTGAGTCAAGTCACCAAGGGAGGAGCGAAAGCAAAATTATTTTGGTCGGAAACTCAGTAGAATTGAAACATCGCCTCTGTTGTGCCTCAGTGCTCACATTACCGAACTTGCAACAACCATTTGAGATTGAGACGGATGCCTCTGACTATGCTATTGGTGTAGTCCTTACTCAACAAGGTCATCCAGTGGCATATCACAGTGAGACACTGCCCGACACAGTCCGCAAATATCCCACTTATGACAAAGAAATGTATTCCATTGTACAGGATTTCCGACAATGGAAGCATTACATTTTGGGGAAGGAAATGATCATCCACACAGACCACCGAGCCCTACAGTTCATGCAGACACAAGGGAAGTTACATAACGATCGCCATCAGAAGTGGTCCACATATCTACAACATTTTCATTTGAACAACAAGTAGAAGAAGGGAAGCACCAATAATGTTGCAGACTGTCTCAGTCGACCACCGATCGTGGCGATAACGACTGTGCTCAACTCTTGTGGGCACGATACTTCTGATTGGCCTCTTCTCTACAAGAGCAATCCAGAATTCAGCCACACATACCAAACACTCCTGGAGGGAAACCAAGTTCCAAAATTTCACCTCCATGATGTACTACTATGTCGAATGGGACACCTTTGTGTTCCTTCAAACGAGCGTGGCAAGATGATTTGGGAAGCACACTACAATATTTCGGGGTCAAGAAAATAGTGGAAGTACTGCAGAAGTATTTCTATTGGCTGAACCTTTGACAGGATGTCGGGAAGTACATCCGATCATGCACTGCCTGTGCCATTTCCAAACCATCCATCAAGAAGCAAGGCATCTATACTCCGTTTCCTACCCCTATTCGACCTTGGGAATCCATCTCCATGGATTAAATGTCAAGCCTTCCTTCTACTAAGCACAACAATGACTGTTTGTTTGTGGTCATTGACAGATTCTCAAAGATGGCCATAATGGCGGCCTGCAAGAAGAATATCACAGCAGAAGCCACTGCTAAGCTCTTCTTTGAACGAGTGTGGGTACACTTTGGGATCCCACAGTCTATAATCTCAGACAGGGACAGCAGGTTCCTTAGTACATTCTGGTTTAGCCTATGGTCAATGCTAGACACGAAGCTCACAAATTCCACAGCTTTCCATCCCCTGACTGATGGCCAGACAGAGGTCGCCAACAGGATGATCGTACACATTTTGCGTATGTACAACTCAAAGCATCGATGAACATGGGAAGAGAGCCTCCCCTATGTACAATATAGCTATAACCGTGCCCTCCACATCTCAACCAACCACAGCCGCTTTTAGGTGGGCTTGGGATTCCAGCCACTATGTTCCATTGATGTAGCCATGCCATTTGCAGCTGCTCAGGTTGATTCAGCTCGTATCCAGTCTAAAGTTTCCATGGCAAACAGCTTCATTGAGCGCATTCAACACATTCGCCAGCATTTTCATGACATATTGGACAGATCCAATGCTAAGTACAAGCAGCGACATGATCAACATCGGGTGCAACACAACTTCCAGGTGGGCGACAAAGTGTGGCTACATCTGCAGAAGGAGCGCCTCGCTAGACCCCACCGCAAGTTTTTCCCTCTCTGATATGGGCCATATACCATCACCAAGGCTATCGGGGACAATTCCTTCGAGCTCGGTATTCCACCATTCCTTGGTCTGGACCCAGTGTTTAATGTGGATCGCCTTCGGCCCTACTTTCCACCTCTACTGGACACATCAAATGTGGCAGAAGAACTCACACCAACAGAGTTAAACCCTGACTGCATGGAACAAGCCACAATTGATCGAATTATGGATACACAGGTCAAGAACACCTGCCAACAGAAGATCCAGCTATATCAAGTTGTCAAAGCAGGCCAACTTCTTCACCAGGGAAAGTGGCTCACCAGGGACCAAGTCCAACAGAAGTTTCCTCATCTCATGGAGGAACTCAACGCAATGGGGACCATTGCTTCCTAAGGGGGGAGGAATTATCCAGGAGGATATTGGTGGCCATCCACCTATTCTTCTTGGACCCCAACCATTGTTTCTTTTAGTTTTCTAGTTTCCTTAATTGTAGTAGAATTTACTATTTTTGGCAGTTTTCGGGTCCTAAACTTTCGGAGCCGTTTTGAGGCGCTAAATGACGTTTTTTTGGCATCGAATGGTCCAGTAAATATGAGTCCATTTCGGACTCGATATTTCTGTTTCAGACTTGATATTTGTCATTTTTGGATGTAGTCCTTAAACAGATCTTTCTAACGATGTATCATGCGCGTCAAATGGAGGTAGTATGCTAAAGTTACGACCCCGAGAAATTGATGTACCAAGTTACCCAATAAGGCCCACATTAAGGCGTTTCACCTCCTAGGGTTAGGTTTTTGGATGTGTAGGGTTTCCATTGTTTCTCAATAATATATAGGCCTTCAAGCCTCATTGTAACACAGAGTTAAGAGGAATGTAGCCGCCACATCTCTTTTCAGAGATGAGCTACTAGCACTGTAGCTAGTTTATTTCCATTGTGTATGTAAACCAGTTTCAATTATAGATTAATGAAATGAAGTGTTATTTCTGCTGCATATTTGTTTCTATGGTTATTTGTGTATTCTGTTGCGTTCCTGCATAAATCTGGATCAAAGCTGCCTTGAGTCATCTCTGTGTCGTGCTCGCTATTCAAGGACTTAACTCAATGTCTGATTTATATCCTGATCCCATCATTGTTGTATATGTTATCATTTGTGTCTCTCTTCCCCTACCCAGTTCCTAGTCACTCTTGTGATCCATTGGAGGATCTATTGCCTTCCTTATCACAGTATGGTTTTGCATCAGCACTTCTTGACAACGAAGACCTAGAGTTTTGACGATCGTACCTCAGGATTCACTTTCACTATTGGTAAATTCCTTTGCTTCAGTTGTCAATTATCACCTATTGATTGACAATCTGTTGAATCCACTCCATGTTAGACTTCAACCTACATTTATTCACATGGATTGGATTGTACTAGTTCTTTGGGATTGTTTATGAAGACCTTAGTTCCCTATCTATGGACTAAGTTGCACAATATTATGTTTTATCCATTTACACAGCTTCCAGATCTTTGAAGACTCATCATTATTGTATATTGTGGCTTCGATCCACCTTTGTAATATACGCGGTCTTGTACCCGTACTATATAATGTACTCAAACATTGTAAAGGAGCTAGTGTTCTAGTATATTGAACATAGCATCCTCATATATGACTTTGTATATGACATTATTATGTATTTGTTTCAGGTACTACCTCTACTCCATTGGATTTCTGAGTTCTCCAAAGATAATGATTATAATGTATTTCAACCATCGCTTCCGTCTGTCCTCACACATTAGGGGGCATCTGTTATCAACCCAAATGGCACTTCTTCGTCCGAGTGCCAACACTTCATATGTTGGTACACAAAATGACACTTTTGGATTAAAGGTTGCCTAAACACTATAGATGGGCATGACATGAGATGCATTCACTATCCAACCAGCTTGCCATTCTATCTTTCTATATGTTGATTGTCGTATGCGACTATCTCCATAGCAACTCACGTACATATGCGACTATCTTCTTTGACAACACGCATACTGTATACGACTATTCTCATTGCAACCTGTGTACAGATCTGTACGCGGGTTTCCCTTATAGAAACTCGCGTGTCATATGTGGGTTGCCAGTATCAATAGTCGCGTACACATCCATTCGACATTAAAAATAATAAAACACAATTAATGGAGATTTGTTGAGCCCTAATCATCAACTATCTCAACTGTCTCAACCTCCTCAACCTTCGAAATTGCTCTATTTCCCAAAGTATAAATAGAGGCCTTGGGGAGGGCATTAATGAATCATATTTGGAGAGCAAAGTTATGCTAGTGGTATATCTTCAGAAGTCTTTGGAGCAGCAGAACTCAGAATCCTTTGGTTACAGAGGAGTCCATGTCTCAAGTGTTGGGTTGGACACTTATCTCATTCACTATTGTTAATAAAGAGAATTCTTCTTCCAACTTTGTGTTGAGTCTCTTTCATGTATCATGTTTGATGAATACTTTTTGATTAAGCACTCTATATATTGTTCATCTAACCTATCATATATACATGTATAAGATTGTACTTGGAGAATTTGCTCTTTGCAGGTGAAGGAGGTGCATCCTTGAAAACTTTGGAGAGAAGCAGAACATGAGAAGAGAAAGCTTCGATCAACTGTTGTTAATCGGGTGAGTTCAACATTTCTTCCTATTCCTTTTTTGTACTTTAAAGCTGATTGTCTGCAAGTTTTAGAAGTAAGTTGGTAACACCAGACCCTAGGTTACAAGGGTGTTTATTCCTGTATAACAACATAGTAAACACAAAATTATCAAAATATTAATTAATTGTTTTTAATGATATATATATTATAAGTAACAGCTATGTTCAATTTTCTAGTAAAATATTGTCTAAATATTAATTAATTTTTTTAATAATTCATATTGAAATTACATTTTAGCATATTATATATAAACATTAATAAAACATTTTAACTTAAATTTCAATAAATAATTTTTTTATTAATTTATTATTAACATAAAGTTTAATTCTAAAATAATAATGAAATTGTATTTTTGCTGTTGCAATCATAAAACATTGTTTAAACATGAACTAAAACTTTCAGATTATTATTTTCTTCATGAGTTTGTGTGGAACTTTTATTTTTCTATTCAGTTAATGATTTTAATATCAATAATGCCATTAATATATTACCATTTTTTATATTTTATATTCTTATATGTTTTAATTTTACTATGATATATTTTCGGACACATTATCTGAAAAATAAATGCTTTCACATATATCTCCAACGAAGAGTTTTCTTTTGACATTACATGCTGAAATTGCATTTTTATTTATTTTAATTTCAAACTAATATAAATGTTTTTGTACTTTATCATTTTTAATAAAAAAATAATTTAAAAAAATATGTGAGATATTTTTCCGTCACAATTGGACAGGATCATTCGCATGACTTGAAATTAGTCCACACCTTATGCACCTCTGAAAAATCGTGACAGGTTCTTGTTAGAGACCTAGAAATTTGGCACTTCAATATATGGAAGATATCTGACAGGGCTAAGCACCCTTAAAGAACCCTAAAATCGCATTGGAAATACACAAGGTTTGCAGTCTCCAAATTCCAGCCAAAAATCGCCGGAAAAAGGAAGAAAGCTTATCAGTAAAGGTCCGCCCACACACATCCGTAGGCTATATAAAATACAAACCTATGGGGAGAGAGTAATCAGATTGAAAGGGCTTCATAGTTTCTCTTGATAAAATGGAGAGTTTCTTAGAGAGTTTCTGTTTGCATTCAAAATCTTTGATGCAGTTGCTTCAGTGTTGGTGAGATCCCCGTGTTTTTTATAAAATGGTTCTATTTCCAAGTTTGATTCATCTTGATTCAGAATTTTGGAAATGTATTTATAGAATTGAAGCCTTCTGATCTTTGTTGGATAAAATCACCATGCTGGATTCTAAGGTTTAACTGCATGGTTACAATGTGAGTTTATAACTATTTTTATCAAAAATGTTTTTTCCTATTATGAAACCACAGTTTTTCAAAGATTTATGAAGCACTCAGAAGCATTAAATTTTTGAATTGTAATTTTTTATTAACACCTCAAATTTTATCATCTCAGTGTTGATATATCCACATGCATAAAAGTTAACACCAATAAACATATGCATTTGTGTGTTTAGATATTACTTTTCTTCTGATTTGTTTATTTAAAATTCAAAGTTCTGTTCATTGCAGATACACATGGAGGTGAATAAGAATGTGGATAAAGGTAAGATTGATAAAAGTTTTTTCAATTTTTTTTTAATATTGGGTTTTTTCATGTTTGATATGAGAAGGCAAGATTGATAAAGTTTATTTATTTATTTTTATAATGTATTTTTTAATATTCACTTTCATGTTTTGATATGAGAATTTGGATAAAAGCAAGATTGAAAAAAGTTTTTTTTTCTGTTATTTATTTATTTATTAATATTCAGTTTTTTTTATGTTTGATATGGCACAGTGGATAAAGACAAGATTGACAAAGTTTTTTTTGTTTTGTTTAAATATTCAGTTTTTTCATGTTTCATATTCAGATTTTATTTATTTATTTATTTATTTATTAATATTCAGTTTTTCATGTTTGATATGGCACAATGGATAAAGACAAGATTGACAAAAGTCTTTTTTTTTGTTTTGTTTAAATATTCTGTTATTTCATGTTTGATATGTTAGTTTTTCTTGGAATGTGTCATTGATGAATGAAAATGTTTTCATTAGTCTTTTTTGTGATTTTGTTCATCATGAATATTACTAACAAATTTTGTATTTGGGCTAGAGGGTGGAGCATATGCCAACACCATATTAAGCTTTGCACATTTGCAAAGATTATTTGAAATCACAGGTACAAGTTTTAAGTGTCTTTTTCCCCTCTTTATATTTGCAAAGATGAGAGAGGAATATTTGTTTTTACTAACATATATTTTTTGATGGGTTTTGCAGTAGGCATTGTGCCTCGAGCAAAGGCAATCTAAAAAAACATGACTTCTTGATCATCATCTCCCAATTCAGAAAGAGTTACCTCATGTGATGGTTTTCAAAGATGTGATGAACGCAAGCATTTTGAAAAAAAATTCTAGTAATTCAACTTGTAACAAAGGTCTTTGCAATAACATTCCAAATGATCTTCAAGAGCAAATGTCAATGTCAAAGACTAAGGCATCTGCGAGGGCAAGGGCTCACAAGAGACATTCTTAGTCCAATAAAGGGTGATCAACATATCAATGAAGACTACCTCAATTAAACAGTTTAGTACATGAGACAACTTGTTCCTTCAACAATAAAGAAATTGACCATACACCATACAATCCCACATCATTTGGAGGCATCTATAATTTGTTAGATTGGAATATATAAAGATGCCAAAGAATGCATCCAGATTTTATTAGATTGGAATATAAAAATGTCAAAGAAGGATATAGTTTTTTTTTCATTATTTTTTAGTAGAAATGTTGCAACTATGCTTTAAGGATCCATCTTAAGTATCCCTCTAGGTGCTTGATAGGTTCGGGTTTTAGATGGATGTATCATGGTTTTAATTTTTTGATTTAATGAGTTTTAATATGTTATTTTTGTGTAATGTGGGCTATAAAATCTCCTCCATAGTGAGATATAGAACACCACGCACCTTGCAAAAAGTAATTATTTGAATGTATAAAATGGACATTTTTTCTCTTTCTATATTCATTAATTTAAATTCCTATAAAAAATTATCATAATATTCCAAAATTCATTATAACATATGTTATAACTACAAAATGAGACTATTTTTCATAAATTAAATACTAAAAACAAAATTAAGTTAAAAAACTTTTGCATCTTATTAAAAAGAAAATTGAAGTAACACTGAAAAATAGATATAATATATCCACCATGGAGAGAAGATTGCTCACAAGTTCACTACAAAATACATGCTTTTATCATTTTTATGAGTGTCTTTTGCTAATACATTTTTATGTGTTAGATGCAATCTTTCACAACCCTAGGATCTTCATCTTGCGTCAAATTAGCCATGCTTTCAGATAACCCAAGAGAAAGAATAACTTAATAATGCGGCCAATCAAACCAATGGCCGAGGTTATGGGCATTGTGTCTTTGTTTTTTGTTTCAATGCAAATTCAATGCTTACTATATACGGATAGAAATAAAAAACTACCAGCTCTAATTTTATGATATATCTGGCTCACAAGTATTGTTCGGGCCATCTAATTACGACAATATTTTGATTTGGCCTCGAAAATGATAATAATTAATATATATTGTGAACTTAAGACGAATAATGTCTACCCTTGAGTTGATAATGATTAATATATATTGTCAACTTAAAACCTTATAAATATATATCCTAATTAAAAATGTGACCAATTACTTGTAAACATAAATTATTAAAAAAATTATGAAACAAGGTACTTAATAATTTCAGTAAACAATTAAACAAGGTATTTACTTTGCAAATCTTATTCTTCTTAAATGTTACCCATGGGTTTTATTTATAGGAAAATTATGAGCTCCAATGAATAATAGGTTCAAATGTGAATGCTTCACATTTGAAAGCATGATCCTACGCTTCATGGGGATATTTAGGAACCCAAGTTAATCTTCATTGATGATTTACAGGCTTAGATTTATCTTGTACTCCCTCATAAGGCTAGTTGAATCAATTCTATGAGCCTTTAATGCATCCAAAAAGGTTGGGTTTCAAATACTTATAGGAAATTGCATGGGTATTGAAGGATAACCTATGCAATACTATCAGTATCAAATGATAACTCATGAATAACTACATGTGAAACAAAATGGTAATTGTGCAATTGACTAAAAAAAAGGATTTTATAAGGTTTTATTTAGCTACATGAGGTGAGTAAAGTAACCATGAGGTAGTAATGTTATACTGCTTTTTTTCCAAATGATATTGCTTTTGCATATTTGACCGACATATCACTTCTAAGCAAAATTAAGGTGATGTAGTTATAACCTAATGTGAGACTTTAGGAGCACCCATATAACCAAAAGAGGCCATTATTTCTTTATTATGTGCTTGTTTATTCACTTTGTAGAGAGAGAGAGATCTTAGTCAAAATGGAAGGACTTCCTGTGGAGGAGTGTTGAAGGCCACTTGCAAAACAATCAAAACTTATTATGGATTTTATCTCTTTATACAAATGAGGCATAAATGTCCCATGCTCATAAAGTTTTATCAAAGTACATTAAATGGATGAAATGTGAATTTGGGGATGGATCAAAACACTACGATTTGTTTGTATGAATATAGATTCAATCATTGAGAAATGGTATTGCTATCATAAGATCCTTGTATGGAAACACTGTTTTCCTCAAGGGTGAAAGTCATAGTAAAGGATTTCTCATTGAGAGGCCACCCATAACTTGTAGGGAATTTCATGAATAGAGGCTTGGATAGTCGTACAAGCCCAAAGGGTTTTTAATGGAACTGGGAAATTCTAATTTGTAACTGTCATATTGTATGATCTCCCCAAATGGGACGATGAGTTCACGTCAAACAAGGGGATCCTACTAAATTGAAGAGAAATGATGACTCTCTCTACTCAATCGAGGGTCAACCATTTGTAATCACGAGCTGTGACCAAGTTACATGAAATATGCTCTAAATACTCCCAACAAAAAATGAAGTCGATGGGAGTGAGTACCATTAAAAAAAGGAAAAGGGGTCATTTTGAGTCATAAGGATCAACAACTTACCGATATAGATTAGGAATTTTAAGTATAAACAATATTTGGCCAATGATTGTGAGACTCATGAATTATTTTGGTTAGAATATAAAAATGGTTGGGATATTTAACACTCAGACATAACATATCCTACAAATGAATTATAAAAAAAGATACTTATGCATAGTGGGTATTGGGGACCGTGTCACAATCACAAATGGGTGAACTAGGTGACTTTGAATACAACTATTTCTAGTGGAGGAATACAACTTAGCTTTATCAAAGTGTATGATAATGGGATATGGGAGGTGTTGTATGTGATTGGAATGAATGTGTTCATGGACAACACAATGCATATGTTCTAATCAAAGGTGATAAGGATTGATGTCAAGTAAATAGATTAAGCTAGACTTAAATAATGGTATGAATATTGATGTTTCCCTCAGTTTGTTTATTTGAATTTTTCGTATTTATATATATATGAATGAATAAAAGACTATGATATGTTACAAACAAGGAGAAAAATGCCCCAAGATAATTGTGATTAAATGAATCTGTTATGTATGGTGATAGTGATGGAAATGAACATGGGTAGGTCTCATTAGTGGATTGATGAATTATGAAGTGAAATGTAGATGTATATGGTACATGGATGAGACAAGAGGCCAATGGGATGTGGAAAAACATATAAAATAAATTGTGAACCAATGGGATTTTGGTGGTATGGGTTAACATAATGATGACTAGGAAATACGAAGGGTTTTTTCTCATATATACAAACTATATAGACTCCTAATCCTAAGGAAGTAATGCAACATAGGTGTCATAAATCACGGGGTATAGTACAAATACAACCCATGGAGGTGGAACAATACTACATGAAAAGTGATTTGATAAAACTAAAATGGATGAGGCTACTTGTCAAGGTGGGGTGAAACCTATGGTAAATTCAAAGGGTGACAAAAACAACATATAGAAAAGGGATAACTTATACCTAAATGCTAGTCAAAGAGTATACTTGATTATAGCCACTAATGGTCTTTGAAAATTAACACCTTTGGTAGTATTATGCACACATTCAAACATAGCTCATAGTGTAAGAGTGCTCAATAACTAAACCCAAAAATCAAGATACTAAATAATGGTCCTTTTGTAATGTGATGAAGGATTTGAATATGATTAGAAAGAAAAAATGAGTTCCCAAAGGGAGCCACTCCCTGAAGGGGGATAGGAAACCAATATTACCTTAATAAAGTACTCCCTATAGGAGACCAAGGAACAAAGAGTTCCCAAGGATGACATTTTCTAAAGGAGGCTAGGTAACAAAGGGTTCCCAATGATAACACTCCCTAAAGGAGACGAGAGAATGGGGGGCTTCCAAATTTGGCATTCCCTATAGTAGAGTGGGGAATGAATGGTTCCCAGAGATGGCACTCCTTGAAGGAGGTTAGGGAATGAAGGGTTCCCATAGATGACACTCCCTAAAGGAGAACATGCCATATGTATAGGGGTAACCAAAGAGACTAAATATGAAGGGACCTCCCCACATGAATAAATGGAATTAGTTGGTTCCATATCATTTTGATTAGGCCATGTGGCTTGTAGTTGGATAATGTTTAGGGACATGAGACACAAGGAGATGGAATGATTGTTCCTGTAAAGAGTGCAATGTGGGTCTATGTTGTGTGGTTGTCTAGATTGTATGAGACTAAGGTGGAAAACGATATTGACACTAGCATTGTTATGTAGAGACTATGGAAGAGTTTCTTCCAAATAAATAAGATGATGGTTTGTAGGTAAAAAGGAAAGAATTTTAATGATGGGAATCCACAGAAGAGGGTCTAAAATACTCTATCAAATTCTCTAGGTGGTATAAAATCCATCAGAGGAGTTGGTTCCATAAATTATTTGACAATATCTTGTATGGGGCATTATTGATAAACATAGATTTGGAGTCCCCAAAATCCCTATCAATCATAAGAGACGATCTTATTTGAGAGGGAACAATGATAGAACCAATGGATATGGAATCATAAGGTGCATAGAATGAGTGATTAGGACCCTATGTATTTTCAATAAGAGCAAGTACATGGATTTAATCACTAATACTAGCGAAAGGAGTGATGGCCTTACAAAATTCTTCATATTCAAGGAAGAATGTGGTTGAGGAGATATTGTTTCTTTTCTGAATGAGGATGAAATTGGTGATCATACCTAGAAGACTGAATGAATCCTTAGCATCTTGCTAAAATGGTGAGGAGGTAGCTCTAGGACCATGGGTTGACATTCAATGGGAGTGGGTGATGCATAATCAATGGAGGTTAACATATAATACATGGACTTAATGTGATGGCCAAAAGATGAAATTTTGTCTTGTGAATTATGTGATGGGGGATCATAGTATGAGATTTTATTAATGATGATGATGTGTCCATCATGAGGAAATATCATGACTCAAAAGAGTGGATACACCACAACATTGATGGCATAGATGTAACCAAGCACAAGGAGGATGTTATAACCCATTGGACCAATCATGGTCACAATGAAACTATAAGGATAAGGTCTAATGAATGGTGTGTAACTAATAGGTGGAAGGGTTTACCCATATTCTATATGAATGGGTCTTGCCTAAGGAGTAGATTCGATGGGAGACGATGTTACCCTCATGAGGGGTAACCTTCAAGGTTGAGGTTTTGGGAATATCACCTAGTGAAACAATGGGTTTATTATGAGGGAGGGGACATTGTAGGGTAGTAAAATGAGTGCAATTGAGTTTATTACATTTTGTGCGCTCTAAAAACTGCATGGACTACCTTGGGGCTGAGATTAGGGAACTAATGGACTGGGCATCCATATATATCACAAAGGTGGTATGGGTGATTAGTCCAAGTATGAGTGGTATGTTTATTATTGGTTTGACTATAGTTATGGGGGGATTATAGGTGCCCCCAACATTACTAGTATTTACCCCATGCCATGGGTGCTTATAGTGTTTTGTCTTATTTTAATCCCATGGATGTTAAATAAATGTAATTGCAGAAGATATTCTATTTTGTATTATTATTGTTATTACCCCTTTCATAATTTGTTGTTCCTTTGATTAGGTATGTCAATGATGTAATTGGTCATGTAAAGTATTATTAAAATGTAATTTTGATTCTCCCAAGGAAAGTCGACCCTGATTGGGAGGAGAAGTCGACCTTGTTGGTTTATTAGGATTCTCCACTAATCAGTATAAATAAGGGAGGCACCTCACTCATTTGGACACACACATAACTCAAGCAATTGAGCTAGAGAGAGAAGAAATAGTCCATCTGGAGGAGAGGAAGTAGTCCATTCTTTTTCTTTGGACCTTACACTGTACTTGGGTGAAGTCTATATAGAGGAATTTTTGTTGGGTTTTCTTCCCCACGATGGTTTCCCAGGATAAATATTTGTGTTATATTTTGTTCTGTTGTGGTTTTTATTCTTTCAGTGATCCTTTGTTCTATTTGAAAAGAAAACTTCACATGGTATCAGATCCAACTTGAAAGAAGACATTGTGCAACAACTCATCCTGCAATCCAACAAGATAAGGTTCACTAATACAGAGACCTCCCTCCATAGATCAACAAAAAAACAAGGTCCATTTAACTCTCCTTGGGAGGTCACATCTTTCTGTCTAAGCAGTTTTTCATTTTGGGGATTTTCAATTTTTGACCTATCACTGTTGCAAGGAGAAATTAGGGCATCATATTTTTCCAAGTTCCATCCTCATATTCTAGAAAAGTAAGATACAAAATATATTACCTTAGGGAGGAGCATATTTTCCTCCTCTCATATCTACAAGTGATCTCAACTAGAAAATTGGGGTTTTCTAGTCAAACCCTAGGTCATCTTGAAGTTGGTTCCAGAAAAAGTCCTCAAACTGGTAAGTACTATCTCCTATCTTTCCATTTAAGGTTCTCATTCATTAAAAGATGGCAAACAATACCAAGCTAGATGAAAATCTTAAGGGAGTAGAGAATTTTAGAGCATGAAAGTATATTATATGCTCATCCTTAAATAACATGACCTAAATGGGTACATCAAAGAAGAGGCCAAGGAACCAAAGGGAGTTTTAGCACCTGTTCTAAAGTTTGAAGATTTTTACAAATGTGTTAGCACTGTTTTTTGGGCTAAGTAGTTGGCAAGGGATTAGGTCAGTGAAGGAAGGAATAAGGTGTGTAAATTTTCATATCGCATGGCGTTGAACAGTGGTAATAAGGTCCTGAAGATGTTTGAAGGATCGTTTCTAGGTTAGAAATGCCAAATAATTGAAAGGTTTCTAATTTTCAAACTTGCAAATGTGTATAAATGAGAAATATGCTCCAAGTTAAATAGTAAAATCAATAAATGACTTGGATGCATAGTAGAGGAAACCAAGGATGCAGATTAATTTTTCTAAAGACAGATGCATGATTTTAAAGAAAATCTACATTAGTGGAAGGAAATTAATTTACAAGTAAGAGCGACCATTGGATGGATAGGGAGAGGCATATCCATGGTGTATAAGGATTTCGCTGAGTAAACATGCACAGAGAAATAAATTATGGAGGTTTGTGAAATCGGTTATACTTTTCATATTTTAATGGTCAATATTGAACGTTGTCCAAGATCAATGGCAGATGAGGATTTCACAACCCCAACATACACAGGCATACAAACTCTTTGCCTTTACGAAATCTGGTATGAGCAACATATTTCAAGGGTTGAGATATAACAAGCATAAATATCTACGGTCAATGTGGATTTCATAGCCGAAACATGCACGAGAAAAAAGATATTTCAGGGCTGTGAAATATTGTAGGATCTGCTTATTCTGATGGCCATGGTCTCGAGCGGGCCATATCTCAGGTGGATATGCATTTCACAGTCAAAACATGCACGAGAGATAAAAAAATTTGGGGATGTGAAATATTGTAGACCCCACACTTTGAACGGTGGATATTATGGCAGAGTTTCATCTATGACTCAAATTGATTTCATAATGGAAATAAGAAGGAAGTTTATTAGGATGTCGGATTGTGAAATCATGTGGGAGTTGCATTGTTCGATGGGTAAGATTTATTGAAGATTCAAATCTATGGCCAGAAATGATTTCGCAAGACAAAGGTGCGAGGAGGAAAAATATAAGTTTATGTGTGAAATGAAGATAAAGTGTGGATAAATTCAATGGTGCAGATTTCATCTGGGAGAGATCTAGGGTTCATAATAATTTTGCAAGGGAGACATACTCACTCTGAAGATGGAAACAAATTTGTGAAATTGGTTAAAGGAAAAATAATATCAACAATGTAGAAAGTCCCAGAACTAGATCAATGGTTACGTTTTATTTTTAGATGGTGAGTTGCATGAAGGATAAAAGAAGGTAATGGGGTATTGGAGAAAATAGTGGATTAAGTGGGAAAGAGGACCAATGGTGTGAAATCAGTCAGACAGAATGGAAGGATGATAATGGTTTTTGATTCAGAAGATGCAAGATGGGCTACTCCACCCATGTGGTAAAGAAACAAGTCGAGATGAGTAAGCCTAACACTGTGGGAGGTGCTCTAAAACATCATTTTTTATCAAGCAAGCCTACATCCCAGACACCGCATTGCCATTTAAAAAAAATCATGTGCGTTATTCCCTATTTCCTTTTTTATGTATAAATCATGGAGAATGTGCCACCTCAAAGCTGTTAGGATTTGCAATAATGATTCAGGATTGATTCCCAATTTTTGTAACTGAATTTGGCTATGTTACGAGGTTGGTCTTGGGAACCCATGACATGATAAACGTAACCTCAATAGGGGAAGAAAGGGTTGGAACTTTCACTCGGAATCCTTCTATGCTTGGGTTTTTGTAGCTCTATCATTTTCTTGGAAGTATTAATGAAAGTATTTTCCAGTTTTTCTGAGATTCATCAAGTTGTTCCATGCTCAGTTGTGTTTTCCCGTATTTCACATTTTCATGTATGTGCATTGCTCCCAATACATTTATAGATTTTATGTAAGGAATTCATGCTTGTTAGATGCTCCTTATATCATAAATTCTATTTGTTATGTGTATATTATGACTGAGATGGAATTCATCCTTATATAGATGCTATGTTTCAGTTAGTAGCCTCTATTGTTGTTTCTACCAAAGGTTTTCTAAGAGATTCATCCATAGACATGTGCCTCTTGTTTCACTAGTCTTTCTTCATTTCAATATGTTATTACATAGAGTTATTAGACTGAATATAAAAACCATGTTGCCTCATATTACATAAGAGAATCAACACTCATTACTGTTGTAAGCCCCTTGAAGATTTTTTAGGCAGTGATTCCATCTCCCAATGGTACTTCTTTTTTGTCTGTTTTACCATCTTTAAGATTACAAATATCTTGTTCTTATCAAATATCTAGCCTTCTGACCTCTTTCTCAAAGCCATATGTGTATGTGAATGACCCTGTTACAAAGAGAGAGCCCTCTCTGATTGTATAGACTAGAATACAGTCTAAATATTGGTTTGAAATGGTTACCCCAGTGATCTCCTACCGCAACCATAGAAAAATAATTGGGTGTTAACAGGGAGAAGAGGAAAAATCCAAGCAAAAGAAGGATATGATAAAAGTCAAGAGGACCATAACTAACTCTATTAAGGATCACTTGATATCCCAAGTGTCCTCAAAGAATACTGTTAGCTGGAATATTTCACCTCCTACGGACAACAAGGTGTTCCACTGGTCTGAATGGTTCAGACTAGAACAAATAGAGGACAGAGGTTGAAGACTCTCCCTAGACGCCGTAGATACTTGGAATGTAATGCTTCGATTGTTACCCTATGTACCTGCAATAAGCTTCAACACGTGAACATATCAAAACCACCAGAATATAATCTACTAATCTATGTTAGTGACAAAGGAATCTAACAACATACATGTGAAATCGAACAACAACAATATATGTGGGACAGAAATCAACTTGCATTAAAGAAATATGAAGAAGTTTACAACCAAGCCTTAGTGTTGACATGCATCTCCATGAAACCAAACATTCTCATCCCCAAAAGCTCTGAATCTAGCTCTCTATGCTCTCCCAAATGATCTTGGGCCAAGTAATCAATCCAACAGCATAACAATACGTTAAGAGTTCCCCCCTCAACCATGGATATGAGCTTGTATTTATAAGGCTCAATGGATAGGGTAGGTTGAGAGATTAGTAGATGAGGTGGCCTCTAAGATCCTAGGATGAGGGATCTTGAGCTCAACTGACCCACAATGGTAGGGATAAGGGAGGACACAAGGCTTATCATCTAGAAGCCTCGAGAAACTTCTCTTTTTCCCTTTTTACCCAGGGTATCACGTTTCTCCTTCAATGATAGATCGGTTCTGGTAAGAAATGCTTATGTACTAGGGGCCATAAGCAGTGACACCACTTGTTGGCAACATGAGATAGGTGGTGCAAACAAGGTACCACTCCTAGACAACAGAGGAAGCATGATGCTGGGAATTTTCATGAAAGATTGACAATTAGCATGGGTTTCCACTCTAAGTGCTGGGATTCAGGGAAAGTAGGTATGTCAAAAGTCTTATCAGATGATGGTGACAGGATTTCGGTATAACAAATACTCCAAAGGAAGTATTTAATGCACTAAACAATATGTTTGAAGGGAAAAACGTCAACATGAGAATGACCTTGAGAAACCAAATTAAGGGTGTTAAGATGCAAAAGGAAGAAACGATGCAGTCATACTTCTCCAAAGTATCTCAAATTAAAGAACAATTAGAATCCGTTGGTGACATGGTAGAAGAAGCTGAAGTTGTGATGACCACTCTAAATGGTCTTCCAAGAGAATGGGATTCCTTCCTCAAAGGAATATGTGCTATAAGAAAGCTAACCAAATTCAACAAGCTATGGGAGGAATGTGTACAAGAAGAAGGAAGGTTATAAAATAGAGAAGAGAAGTTAAATGAAGATGAAGATCAATCTCTAATTGTGCATACAAAGAATGGAAGAAATAAAAGGAAGGCTCGAGGATCTCCTACAAGTAGATCATTAGAACTCAAAAGAGGTAAGAAGTTTAAGAAGGATTAATCATCCTATGAATGTTATACATGTCATAAGTTAGGACATATCTCTAGACATTGCCCACTTAACAAAAACAAGTTCAAGAAGAAGAACACAAAGTTCCATGCCCATGCAACTGAAGAAAATGAATCAGATGAAGAGAGGGCAAGAGAGATGTTAGGATATTTAGACACTTAGGAGTTAATTAAGATCAACTTGTGTAATATATCTGTTAAGTAAAAGTGTGTTTCTTTAGTATGCATTTGTAAATATTCTAAGCCGACGGTCATGATATGTTCTAGACATAGAGTGATCTGATGGTTCAACATCTCTTAGACCATACCTACCATTGATCCGTGGCTTAACACCCGATTGGTCTATGATCTCTATTTAAAGAGCATAGAGGGTCCTTGGCTAGTTGATCGATTATGAGAATCTCATGTAAGTTTATTTCTTTTGAATAATAAATTGCTCCAAGTAGTTATTTGGCTGGGGCTGTGGACTGTTTCCCTCTCGAGGGTTTTAACCACGTGACAAACATTGGTGTATTGATCTGTGATCTATTTGTGTGAAGCGGTTGCTCAAGGTGTTCGGCCTTTTGGGAGTACCCTGTGTACCCGAACAAGAGAATGAAGACTCTAATGAAGAATATGCCTTGATATCATCCCTCACAAGATCAATCTCTCATGGAAGTGATACTTGGATCATAGATAATCATCCTTCCAAACATATTATAGGTCACAAAGATTCTCTCTCATGCCTCAATCATAAATATTATCCAAACAACGTACAACTTGGAGATAACTATCAATATCCTATCAAAGGAATGGGATAAGCTTCCTACAATATGAAATATGGTAAGTCCAAGCAAATGAAAGAAGTATTATATGTTTCAGGTCTAAAGAATAATCTTATTTCTATATCATCTCTAGACAAGAAAGGATTTAGAGTTTCCATTGTAGATGGTGAATTTCTTATCCGGTCAAAAGGAAAAACTCTAGATGATGCAGTTTTAATAAGTATTGAAGAAGGAGGAATCTACAAACCAAAAGGGCATACATACACATTTTTCACATCTTTTACTATCAGTCCATGTGAACTATCTCATAGAAGACTTGCTCATATAAACTAAAATTCATTACCAATTGTGAGCAAGGTAGTAACAGATCTCTACCAAAAATCCAAATCAACAATGAAGGGGTATGCAAAGGATTTCTCAAGGGAATAACATCAAGAATCCATTTCCAAGCAGTAACAGTAAAGCAAAATGGATCCTAGATATTTTCCACTCATATGTGTGCGTACCAATGCCAACTACTTCCTTAAGCGGGTATGTTTATTATGTCTCTTTTATTGATGATTGCTCATGTAATACTTGGATATATTTCTTGAAAAGGAAATATGAAGTATCTAAGAAGTTCAAAGAGTTCAAATCTCTTGTGGAGAATCTCTCTGAAAAGAAGATTAAGATATTCAGATCAGATAACTGAGGAGAATTCACTTCAACTAAATTCAAGGAATTTTGCAAAGAAGTTGGGATTAAGAAGGAGCTTACTACACCATATAATCCTCAACAAAATGGAGTAGTAGAAAGGAAGAATATATCTATCATGGAAGCAGTCAAAGCCATTATTCATGATCAAGATCTACCAATGTATTTATGGGCTGAAGAAACAAAAAACACAACCTATGTTCATAATGAATTATCACACAGTGCACTTGGAAACAAAACTCTAGAAGAAATGTTTACTAGTGAGAAGTTTGAAGTTAGCCACCTGAAGATATTAGGTTGTCTTTTTTACCTACAGGTTCCCAAAGAGAAAAGATCAAAGTTGGAACCCTCAAGAAAGAAGGGAATATTTGTTGGATATAGTGATCAGTGGAAAGCATACATAATCTATATTCCAAGTTTTCATAAAATTGAGGTCACTAGAGATGTCACATTTTGATGAAGATGCAGCTTTCAACAAATACAGAAAGATCCATGTAGATGAAGAAGAGCAAGAAAATTACAGAGTAGTAGAGATCAACAAACCACCAGGTAGAGATGAAGAAGATCCTATACTAGAACATCAGGACATGGTAGAACCATAAGAACCTATAGAGACACCTCATGAAATAATATCAACAAGGAACATACCAACTTGGGATCTTGATATAATTCAAGAAACAACAATATATGGTGCACCAGAAGGAAGCAAGAGACTAAGACTCCAACTACGTAGCATTAATGTGTAACCTTGTTAATGAAGAACCTACATGTTTTGAAGAAGTCTCAAAGAAGAAGGACTGGATGGATGCCATGATTGAATAATATCAATCTATATTACATAATGATGTTTGGGAAGTGGTTCCAAGGCCAAAGGATAAACCAATGGTCTCTTCCAAATGGTTTTTTAAGACAAAGCATTCATCAAATGTCAGTATTGAAAAGTTCAAAGAAAGATTTGTTGCACGAGAATTATCTTAGAAATAAGGGATTGATTATGAAGAAACTATTGCACCAATAGATAGATATACCTAAATAAGAACCATTTTTTCTTTGGCTTCCAAGATGAGATGGAAATTACATCAAATAGATGTAAAAACAACCTTTCTAAATGGTGTCACAGAAGAGGAAGTGTATATTGATCAAACTCTAGGTTTTGAGACACGTGACAAGATAATAGATTTGCGTTGACTAAATAAAGAATTATATGGATTAAAGCAAGCACCCAGAGCATGGCACATCAGAATTGATGACTTCCTGATGAGCCTAGGATTTACCAAAATTAAAGCAGATTCCAAACTTTACTATAAGGTTGAAGATGACGGGATCATGATATTCCTATTGTATGTAGATGATCTATTTTTGACAGGAAAGGAGAAACTCATTAGTAGATGTAAGAAGAATCTTGTGACAAAATTTGAAATGAAAGATCTTGGCATGATGTATTACTTCCTAAGTCTTGAAGTATGGCAGTTTCTAGATGAAATTTTCCTAAACCAAGGAAAATATGTAGCTGAGATCCTAAAGAGATTTGGGATGTTGGATTATAAGGAAATGAACAATCCGATGGTGACAAACTTGAAGCTCCTAAATGATTACTCTTCAAAAAGAAGAGATTTCACACTATATAGATAGATTATTGGCTCACTGATGTATTTGACAGATACAAGACCAGATATATGTTTTTTCGTGAACACATTAAGTCAATATATGGTGGAATTCAAACATGTTCATCTAGTTGAAACAAAACATGTGTTGAGGTCCCTAAAGGGTACATTATATTATGGTCTCGCATATGTAGCTGATCGTGGGTTTAGATTATGTGGTTACACTGATTCAGAGTGGGTAGGAACTGCTGAAGATAGAAAGAGCACTTCATAATGTTGTTTCAGTTGGGGATCAGGTGTGATCTCATGGCTTAGTAGAAATCATACCAATGTTGCGCTCAGTATAGTAGAGGATGAATAGATTGGATGATTTTTATCCTGTAGTGAAGCAGTATAGGTTCACAAATAGTTTACAGGTGCCAATGGCAATTTTATCTTTGGGACTTGGAACAAATTCCAAATTTTTGTTTTTATCAATCTAATTCAGTTCTTTCATAGATTTAAACTAGTTTTCATCGGTCTTTTCTTCCTCAAAACAGTTCGATTCTATTTTTTAAAATAGAGAGAAGTGTACTTCTTCAAAATTTCTTTCAAAGTTCCTATTTCTTGTTTGTATACCTACACTTTTATCGCCAATTATTAAATCCTTAGAGTGGATATTTTGAACATACCTAGAAGGAGCCTTGTATCTGGTCTTCTAGTTTCTTCTTTTTTCTTCTTCTTGTACTTATTTTTATTTTTCTCTTTCTCTCTCTTCCTGTCATATTTTTTCTTCTTGTTGTTCAACTATTTGTTTATCATCTTCATCCACATCAAATTGTCTTCTAGACATGTGAGTGATTGTTTTATATATTTTCATATCTAGATTTTCCAACATTTTGTTTAGCCTCGAATTGTAGCACTTGGAATGATTTATTCTTGATGAGTAGCCAAGGAAAATGCCTTCATTAGACTTGGAGAAAGACTTTCCTAATTTTTCATCATTTCTTTTGATGTAGCGTTTTCTTCCAAACACACTAATTTGTTTAACCATTGCTAGTCCACCTTTCCAAAGATCATAGGGATTTTTATTTCTATCATCTCTAATTCCCCACCTATTTAAAATATTGAGAGTATGAATTACTTGCGTCCCAAAAAATATCAGACAAATTGTACTCATTCAACTTTATTCTATCCATCTCTTGCATAGTTTTATTCTTCCCCATTGATACTCTATTTTGTTGAGAAATGTCTCCCAATTCCATGTTTCTCACATAATTCCTCAAATTCATCCGAGGTGTACTCACCCACATTATATGATCTTAGGAACTTGATTTTTAAGTCATTTTCATTCTCAACAGATTATTTAAACACTTTGAACATCACAAAAGCCTCTAATTTTTTTCTTAAGAAAAGAAACTCGAGCCATTGTAAAATAGTCATCAATGAAGAGAGTGAAGTAAAATTCACCATTTAGAATTTTGGGTCTCATTGGCCCACAAATATTAGTATGTAGAAGTTATAAAGGTTTTGTTGTAGAATATTCTTTTTGTATTGAAACTTACCCTTGTTTGTTTTCCATGTAAACAATGCTTGCAAACAAAATTTAATGTCTTTGTAATTTCGTCGCCAAGTTGCTTCTTCATCATCAAATTCATCAGACGAATCATTACTTGAATCTTGCTTGCTACTTTTTGTCTTCTTAGAATACTTGAAGGTTTCTTCCCTCCTTGAAGGGTTTTATTTATCAATTCTCATCCCATATGCAGTGATAATTCCATGGAGTCCATCTATCGTCACTTTGTCAATATGATTTCTATTTTCTAGGACTAAGACTTTGGAATCAAACCTCATAGGTAGAGTTCTGAACACGTTTTGTAAAATTGCTTCTTTTGGAACTTCTTCTCCAAGGCCCTCTATTGGTGTTGACTACTTTATCTACACAAAGAAAGTAGGATGAAATATTTTCATCTTCTATCATCTAGAGGCTTTCAAACTTTCCTTTGGGAGTTTGTAGTTTTGCCTCCTTTACTATGCCATCATTTTGGAGTTTGTCCCACATCGTTTTTGTTGATTTACACTGCATGAATTTTGTAAACTTTGAATATTCTAAACTAGACAATATTGAATTTTTAGCTTTTGCATTGCATTCATAAATATTTTTCTCAGCTAGATCTATTGGTCGAGTCTTCGGAACTTTATAACCATTCTTAACTACGTATCAAATGTCAATTATGAGTGACAGTGGAAATAATTACATTCTTATGCTCTAGAAAGCATAATTGCATCCATCAAACCATGGTGCCCTATTTGTTGAGATGCATTCTTGTCTATACATGAATACTAAAGGGATCTACCTTCCAATTGTCAAATTGTTCTTGAAGAAATCTTCTTTGATACCAATTGTTGGAATATTCATCTATACTAAGAGGGGCATGAATCAATATAGGACATGTTTTACACTTTTAAAACTTATTTACCACTTTAGATTTCAATCATATTGAGTAGCAATAAACAAAACTGCACAATACAAGAGACATAATATTTTAATGTGGAAGCCCAATGAGGGAGAAAACCACATAAATATTTTCTTTCTATAAACAATGATTACAATCATTTATAGACACGTATTTGTGAGAAACACCAATCTCCCAAGTTTACAATAACAAATTTGCATGAGGAAGAAACCCCATAGATTCTCTAGCATGAACTAGAATAAAACATTAACTTCCTAGATTATCCAACACCAACTGGATGGAAGCACCAACTTCCTAGATTCTCAAGGAACCAACTCCCGGATTTCTGTAATGATGTACTACACAACACTTCACCTATCACACTCTTCTCTACACACTTTTCCTTTTGCACTATGTTCTGTTGCACTCTTCTCTCCACACTCTACTCTACGCACTCTGCTCTGCACAATCTACTCTACGCACATTTATATGCACACTCTATTTGTGCACTTTGCTTTGTGCATTCTATTCTAAACACTTTGCTCTACATGCTCTCTATTGGAAACTTTGTTCCTTGCACTCTTCTCGATCGCACACTACTCTATGCAAGAAAAAATTCACTTTTGTCACACTATCATACTATACACTACACAAGACAAACTTCTCTACTATCACATTATCGCACTCTACATTGTGTAAGATAAGCATGACTATTGTGCATCCATCATAATTCCTACTTTTTTCCTTAACCAAAGAAGTACCTTCAAGAGGACATACCTTCCTCTGCACATGACGTGCCTCCTCCTTATAAATCCTTCAAAAAAAAATTCAAGTATCCTTCAAAAACAACTTCAGTAAAATCCAAGGAATCATCTCTAAGAACCCCAAAATATTCATCTTCTCCTTGGAATTGCACATCTTTTCAGAGATACATACTTTCTTGCATGGATTGTAAAATGAGGAGAGAACTACACTTATTTAAATAGGTATTAAATCACTTTTTAGGCTGACATAACATTGTATAACATCCTGACAGGGATGACCTAATCTAGCTAGGTTTCCTTTACAAATTCTTTCATATCTTCTAATTCCTATGGAGTTAGAGGGACTTCAATATATCCTAGAAAAGGTATCGAAACAAGATTCCCAACCATGCAATCTATGCTCCAACTTGATCTAGGTATATAAAGTGAAAATTACTTCAAATATAGGGTATCCAAACTTAGCATCCATAAACAATATTTTACATAATGTTCATGTTGCAATCTCTATTTGTAATTTCCTTTCCTTTGAAATCAATGACAACAATATTTTCAACATGCAAGTTTAATTTTTGTCATTGGTGCAGTGTTGTATTTGTTAATACCAATATAACAATTATTCCCATCCATGCTCAATGTAATAAGTAGTGGCACATATCTTAAAACAATATTGCTTGCGTTGACAAAATAATTATTTAATTAAAACATGTAATTAAGATTATTCTACAAAGTATCTATTTTGGTGAAAAGGATAGTCCATATTCCAACCATTTATGGATTATATGGTTTCAAAGAATGTTTTTCAAAGGTCTTGAAGTAGTTTCCATGGGAAAATATTTAAAGATGGAGAAGTTGGAAGAGTAGAGATATTTCAACATGTAGATTCAAGAGGAAAATTTCTATTGCGGGTAGAAAGAATATGAGTGGGAAAAATAACTTTCAAAACACCAAGACTTCTTCACCACTATGAGGAAGGAATTTGAGAAGAGAAAATTTCATCTCTTGCAAATGTGGGAGTAATTCATTTATTTGGATCATTAGCAAGAGGAGAGGTTCACCCAAATGATTGTTGAACTATAAAAATATTTTGAAGTGAAGGAAAAAGCACTGAAGAAGATACAACCAAATATTGAAGATACCATCCTAGCCCCTTCCATTTCCATTGAAGAATCCAACATGTCCATGATCTAGTCAACAATTGTAAAATCACCTTCAAGTATCCCTTTAGAGATTTCGTAAGTCATACTAGAGGCATTAGTTCCATGTTATTGAATCAAATAGACAACAAGGGAAAAAGGTTGGGAAGTGGAAGCCAAGGGATTGTATATCCCATTGCATCCCAATAGAGACCCAAGTTGAAATGGAGAAGAGTTCTTCCCTTTAAAGTAAATCATATAAATCTAGCGTGCTAACATATTTAGGAGTGATGTATGTTGTATAACTTGAACACTAACTGTACTTTCCATTTATCACAACTATGTGCATTTGTGACTATACATGCAAGATTAATTTATTTCCTTGGTGCAGTGTTGATTTTAGCGATACCAATATAACTCTAAACAATGTTCACATACTTGATGAACCCATGAAAAAGAGAGAGCCCTCTCTGACTGTATAGGCTAGAATACAATCTAAATATTGGTTTGAAATGGTTACCCCAGTTATCTCCTACCACAACCATAGGAAAATAATTGGGTGTTAACAGGGAGAAGAGGAAAAATCCAAGGAAAAGAAGGATGTGATCAAATTCAAGACAACCATAACTAAATCTATTAAGGATCACTTGATATCCCAAGTGTCCTCAAATAATACTCCAAAGGAAGTATATGATGCACTAACCAATATGATTGAAGAGAAAAACATCAACATGAGAATGACCTTGAGAAACCAGCTCAAGGGTGTGAAGATGAAAAAGGTAGAAGCTATGCAGTCATACTTCTCAAGAGTATCTCAAATTAAAGAACAATTAGAACCCATTGGTGACATGGTAGAAGAAGCTGAAGTTGTGATGACCACTCTAAATGGTCTTCCAAGAGAATGGGATTCCTTCATCGAGGAATATGTGCTATAAGAAAGCTAACCAAATTCAGCAAGATATGGGAGGAATGTGTACAAGAAGTGTATAAATAACAGATCAATGCTATGGGAAATGATGCTAAGAAGAAGCACATGAAATAGATCTTGCTACTATGAATTCTCAAAAGAATACACAGGAAAAATAAAGAGAAGAAAAGAGACTGAATCGCATGAATGAAGAGATGAATATTGGTGTGTATCCTTCCATTCAATAATTATGAATAATAGTGTAAATAAATATTACATTCCTCATAGGAAAATTGAGTTGTATGGAGACAACTCATAAGCTCAAAAAGGCTAACTTACCAAAATATAGCAAACCCCCATAGGTGGCTAAAGCACTTCCTAAATATATCAAGGACCTCATGATTTGGAAAAAGAATGAGTGAGTTTTCAAGGAGATGGAAAAAACATGCTAATCCTAGAAAATGGATGAAAATTCATAAATGATGTGTTGGCAACAAAAGGACCCAGTTTCCTAGCTTGACTAGCTTTACCTTATCCACAGAAAAACAGAAAAAGCAGAATAAAGCAGAATATGTTGTAAAGTGTAGTATACTAATTATGGATGGTCAAAAGGTGGTAAATATAAAACCATAATTAGAAATAAATCATTCCTAGGATATAGATGGCATGTATTGACTTTAAGGTGCAAGTGGATGCCAACTAATTAAGCTAGTGGCTGAATAATTAATCAACTAATGATTAATTATTTTATCCTAAGTTATGAGTGGGTTTAATATATTCCCAAACCCCCCTATAAGTCTGAATTTATGACGGTATGTCAAAAATATGTATGCATATAGGGCCCAACAACAAGGCTATGGTCACCTTTAACAATTATTATGTCCAGAAAAGTGAGGAAAGAGACAAAACCACATGGGGAAAATCCTCCCTTAAGGTAGGACAAGGCACAAAATTTGAAATATGTCTTAAAAATATATTCATATTCACTTTAATGAACTGAATGAAGTGCTTATAGATGAAGGAGTTGCTGAAGAAATCATGAAGTCTATGATCATTTGCTAGAGTGTAGAACCTACAAGAAGGAAGAAGAGAGACTCCTTGTATCTCATCAACTGATGAAGCAGGAGAATTATCTGAATGATTCTTGATGCTTTCAAAATATTATATGCAAACATAATCTGAAATGGAAAATATATCTGTGCATACTCCTTTCCAAAGAGTACAAAAATTAAGACAATTTATTTCACACTCAATTCCCTGAATAACTGCAAAATTGTGATGTGAATCACATGTCAATCTTCCAATCTGATATAGCACCTTTCCTGATATGATATGAGGCTGATAAAAATATTATATATCAGAAACATTATCATATGGAACATCAAATAAAAAGGCTTTAGTGGCTCCATGAGGATATAGGGCTAGACTAGGAAAATTATGAGCAACTGGGGAAAACTGATGGGTGTAAAAATATGAATGATGGATGGCAATAAGATATGAACCATAAGTGTTTAGAACAGATCCAAACATGTTTAATATCAGTCCAAATATGACTAAGGTCATGGATAACTAGCCACTGAAATATAGGAAAGACTTCAAACCATGTAAGATAAATATCACTGCATAAGAGACCAATGAGGAATCAACTAGTAAACTTGGGATTTGTATAGTCTTAGGATTATTCAGAGGTATGGTAGATGGTATGGATGGTGGTATGACATGTTTATAAACCTAAAAATATGATTCTAAATTATAATCCAAAGGATCACATATAAGCATATCAGTAGACTCATGGGAATACACTAGTAATGAATCCTCTGTATGAAAGGAGGAAGGCATGGTATGTTCACAATATTCAAGGAGGTTTCGATCATTGATGCCAATAAAAAAGGAGGAGATGATGAAGCACATGAGATAAAGTAAGGTAAGTGGTATGACACAAATAAGGCTTGATTTGACTAAGCAAACATCCTAGAAATCACTGGGTTGCGCACCATCAATGAGAGAGCTATGCACAAAGTGTGAAGAGTCAGGCACATAGGTCTTAGAATATAAGATAGGAGATATATAGAACAGTGAATGGGTGATAGTATCATCATAAATATCAATAGAATCTACATATGTTACTTTTTTTTCATCAATAGTATCAAAAGAAGAAAAATCACCTTAAAGAGACACAAAAATAGATGGCTCTTCAATATTTTCTTCTTGATTGAAGGAGGAAGCATTAGAATCAAGGAGAGTAGCAGCAATACGAGTTGTATGAGAAAATTATTCATCATGATCAAATTCATCATATAATGTAGAGGCCAATAAATCTTGAGAGATAGAACAAGAGGAGATGTTGGGTTCGCTCCATGCTTCATCTTCTATTTCTTGCAAACCAAAAGCTTTGTCCAAAATTTTCCAAAGCTCAAATGGAAATTCAGAAGAATCTATGAGATGATGTATATTTGGAGACTTTTCCAAGAACATGATTCCCGTAAGATCTATCACAATTATTTATCCAATCAATCTTCTCTTCATAAGACTCGGGTTCGCTCAATGTACCAATGGAGACATCAAAGAGACATTGCCTCTTCAAGTATGCGCTCATCTTGGGATTCCAATCAGTATAGTTGAAAGGAGATATTAGAGGAACTTTTGAATCCATATAGAAGTTGTTGATATGCTCTAGGAGATACTCTCTGCAACCTGCAGAACAAAACTAGGAGAAAATCTTGTAAGCTATACAAGCTCTTCTTCAGAGAGGGATAGGAGACTGGATGTGCTCCTCAACTCTATAGAACTTGATCAACCTTGTTGCTCTAATACCATGTAGAGGCTTGAAAGGTTGTGCTCCTTGTAGATTTAATACCATGTAGAAATAATATATCAATTCAATGAGAAATGATGCTAAGAAGAAGCACAAAAAATAGATGTTGCTACTAATAATTCTCACAAGCATACACAGGAAAAATAGAGAGAAGAAAAGAGATTGAATCACATGAATAAAGAGATGAATATTGGTGTGTATCATTCAATTGAATAATGATCAATAATAGTGTACATACATAAATAGTACATCCCTTATAGGAAAACCGAGTTTTATGGAAACAACTCATAAAGCTCAAAAAGGCCGACTTACCAAAATATAACAAACCCCCATAGGTGGCTAAAGCACTTCCAAAATCTATCAAGGACCTCACGAATTGGAAAAAAAATGAGTGAATTTTCAAGGAGATGGAAAAAACATGCTAATCCTATAAAATGGAGGAAAATTCATTAAGGATGGGTTGGCAAAAAAAGGACCCAGTTTCCTAGTTTGACTAGCTTTACCTTATCCATAGAAAAGCAGAAAAAGAAGAATAAAGAAGAATCTGTTGTAAAATGTTGTATAATAATTCTAGATGGTCGAAAGGTGGTCAAGATCAACCCAAAATTAGAAATAAACCATTCCTAGGATATAGATGCCATGTATTGAATTTAAGGTGCAAGTGGATGCCAACTAATTAAGCTGCGTGGGTGAATAATTAATCAACTAATGATTCCTATATTTTATCCTAAGTTATGAGTGGGTTTAATATATTCCAACAAAAAGAAGGAAGGTTAGAAAATAGAGAAGAGAAGTTAAATGAAGATGAATATCAAGCTCTAATTGTGCATCCAAAGAATGGAAGAAAAAAAGGAAGGATCAAGGATCTCCTACAAGTAGATCATTAGAACCCAAAAGAGGTAAGAATTTTAAGAAGGATTAATCATCCTATGAATGTTATACATGTCATAAGTTAGGAAATATATCCATACATTGTCCACTTAACAAAAACAAGTTCAAGAAGAAGAACTGAAATTTCCATGCCCATGCAACTGAAGGAAATGAATCCGATGAAGAGAGGACAAGAGAGAATGAAGACTCTAATGAAGAATATGCCTTGATTTCAGCCCTCATAGGATGGAAGTGATACTTGGATCATAGATAATCATCCTTCCAAACATATGACAGGTCACAAAGATTCTCTCTCCTGCCTCAATCATAAATATTATCCACACAAAGTGCAACTTGGAGATAACTATCAATATCCTATCAAAGGAATGGGAGAAGCTTCCTACAAGCTGAAATATAGTAAGTCCATGAAAATGAAAGAAGTATTATATGTTCCAGGTGCAAAGAAGAATCTGATTTTTATATCATCGACAAGAAAGGCTTCAAAGTTTCCATTGTAGATGGTGAATTTATTATGTGGTCAAAAGGAAAAACTATATATGATGCAGTTGTAATTGGTATTGAAGAAGGAGGGATCTACAAACTAAAAGGGCATACATACTCATCTTTCACATCTTGTACAATCATTCCATGTGAACTATGGCATAGAATAATTGCTCATGTAAACTAAAAAGCATTACCAATTGTGAGAAAGGTGGTAACAGATCTACTAGAAATCCAAATCAATAGTGAAGGGGAATGCAAAGGACGTGCTCAAGGGAAAAACACCAAGAATCCATTTCCAAGTATTAAGAGTCACATGCAAAACAGATCCTAGATATTTTCCACTCATATGTGTGCAACCAATGCCAACTACTTCCTTAAGTGGGTATGTCTATTATGTCTCTTTTATTGATGACTACTCATGTAATACTTGGATACATTTCTTGAAAAGGAATGATGAAGTATCTGAAAAGTTGAAAGAGTTCAAATCTTTTCTGGAGAATCTCTCTGAAAAGAAGATTAAGATATTAAGATTAGATAATTGAGGAGAATTCACCTCTACTGAATTCAAGGACTTCTACAAAGAAGCTGGGATTAAAACGGAGATTACTGCACCATATAATCCTCAACAAAATGGAATATAAGAAAGGAAGATAGATCTATCATGGAAGCAGTAAAACCCATGATTCATGATCAAGATATACCCATGTATTTATGGGACGAAGCAAAAAAAACACAACCTATGTTCATAATGAATTATTCCACAATGTGATTAGAAACAAAACTCCAAAATGAATGTTTATTGGTGAGAAGTTTGAAGTTAGTGACTTGACGATATTTGGTTGTCTTGTTTACCTTCATGTTCCCAAAGAGAAAACATCAAAGTTGGAACCCTCAGGAAAGAAGGGAATATTTTTTGGATATAGTGATCAGTCGAAAGCATACATAATCTATATTCCAGGTTTTCATAAAATTGAGGTCTGCAGAGATGTCACATTTGATGAAGATGCAACTTTCAACAAATACATAAAGACCCATGTGGATGAAGAAGAGCAAGAAACCCCCAGAGTGGTAGAGATCTGTAAACCACCAGGTAGAGATGAATAAGATCATATACCAGAAGACCGAGACATGGTAGAACCACAAGAACCTATAGAGACACCTCATGAAATAATATAAACAAGGAAAATACCAACTTGGGCCTGTGATATAATTCAAGAAGCAGAAATATATGGTGCACTAGAAGGAAGCAAGAGACTAAGACTCCACTACAACTACATAGCAATAATGCGTAACCTTGTTGATGAAGAACCTACATGTTTTGAAAAAGCCTCAAAGAAGAAGGACTACATGGATGCCATGATTGAATAATATCAATCTATATTAAAGTATGATGTTTGGGAAGTGGTACCAAGGCGAAAGGATAAACTAGTGGTCTCTTCCAAATGGATTTTAAAGACAAAGCATTCAACTGATGTTAGTATTGAAAAGTTCAAAGCAAGATTTGTTGCAGGACAATTATCTCATAAATAAGGGACTAATTATGAAGAAACTATTGAACTAGTAGCTAGATATACCTAAATTAGAACCATTTTTTCTTTGGCTTCCAAGATGAGATAGAAATTACATCAAATAGATGTAAAAACAACCTTTGCAAATGGTGTCATATAAGAGGAAGTGTATACTAAAAAAACTACATATTTTGAGACACATGACAAGAAAACACATGTGTACTGACTAAAAAAGCCTTTTATGGATTAAAGAAAGCACCCAGAGCATGGTCCATAAGAATTGATGACTTCTTGATGAGCCTAAAATTTACCAAAAGTAAAGCAGATTCCAACCTTTACTATAAGGTTGAAGATGACGAGATCATGATATTACTATTGTATGTAGATGATCTATTTTTGAAAGGAAAGGAGAAGCTCATTAGTGTATGTAAGAAGAATCTTGTGACAAAATTTGAAATGAAAGATCTTGGCATGATGCATTAATTCCTAGGTCTTTAGGTATGGGAGTTCCCAGATGAAATTTTCCTAAACCAAGGAAAATATGCAGTTGAGATCCTAAAGAGATTTGGGATATTGGATTGCAAGGAAATGAACACTCCGATGGTGACAAAATTGAAGCTCCTAAATGATGACTCTTCTGAAAGAATAGATGTCACACTATATAGACAGATTGTTAGCTCACTGATGTATTTGACAAATACAATACCAGATATATGTTTTTCTGTGATCATATTAATTTAGTATATGCTGGAACCCAGACATTTTCATATAGTTGCAACAAAACATGTGATGAGGTACCTAAAGGGTACATTGGATTATGGTCTCACATATGCAGTTGATCGTGGGTTTAGATTACATGGTTACACTGATTTAGAGTGGATAGGAAGTGTTGAAGACACAAAGAGAGATTTAGGTTGTTTTTTTAGTTTGGCATCATGTGTGATCTCATGGCTTGGTAGAAAGCATACCATTGTTTCACTCAATATAGTAGAGGATGAATACATTGCATAATGTTTATTATGTAGTGAAGCAGTATGGCTTCGCAAATTATTACAGGTGCCAATAGCATTTTTATATTTGGGTCTTGGAACAAATTCCCAAGTTTGTTTTTTATCAATCTAATTCAGTTCTTCCTTCATAGATTTAACCTAGTGTTCATCAATCTTGTCTTCCTCAAAACAATTTGATTATATTTTGTAAAATAGATAGAAGTGTACTTATTCAAAAGTTCTTTCAAAGTTCCTATATCTTGTTTGTATACCTACACTTTTATCGCAAATGATTAAATCCTTAGAGTGGTTCTTTTGAACACACCTAGAAGGAGCCTTTATATCTGGTCTTCTGGTTTATTCTTGTACTTATTTTTATTGTCCTCTTTGTTTCTCTTCCTATCATAGTTTTTCTTTTTTTTGTTCAACTGTTAGTTTATCATCTTCATCCATCTCAAATGGTCTTCTAGACCTGTGAGTGATTGTTATAGCTATTTTCACATCTAGAGTTTCCAACATTTTGTTTAGCCTCAAATTTTAGCACTTGTTAGGCTTTATTCTTGATGAGTAGCTAAGGAAAATTCCTTCATTAGACTTGGAGTAAGAATTTCCTAAATTTTCATCATTTCATTTGATGTAGCATTTTCTAGCAAACACCCGAATGTGTTTAACTAATGCTAATCTACCTTTCCAGAGATCATAGGGATTTTTATTGCGATCAACTCTAATTCCCCACCTATTTAAAATATGGATAGCAGTATGAATTACTTGGGTCCCAAAAAAAATAAAAAAAATTGTACTCATTCAACTTTATTCAATCCATCTCATGCATAGTTCTATTCATACTCATTGATACTCCATTTTGTTGTGGCATCCTACCAGCAGAGAAATGGCTCCCAATTCCATGTTTCTCACATAATTACTCAAATTCATATGAGGTGTACTCTCCCACGTTATCTGATCTTAAGAACTTGATTTTTAAGTCATTTTCATTCTCAATAGATTCTTTAAACACTTCGAACATCACAAAAGCCTCTAATCTTTTTCTTGAGGAAAGAAACTCTAGCCATTCTAGTATAGTCATCAATGAAGAGAGTGAAGTAAGATTCACCATTTATAATTTTGGTTCTGATTGGCCCACAAAGATTAGTATACATAAGTTATAAAGGTTTTTTTGTAGAATATTCTTTTGTATTGAAACTTACCCTTGTTTGTTTTCCATGTAAACAATTCTTGAAAACAAAATTTAATCTATTTGTAATTTAGTCACAAAGTTTGCTTCTTCATCATCAAATTCATCAGAGGAAATATTACTTGAATCTTGCTTGCTACTTGTTGTCTTCTTAGAAGACTTGAAGGTTTCTTCCCTCCTTGAATGGTTTTATTTAGCAATTATCATCCCATACGCAGTGAGAATTCCATGGAGTCCATCTATCGTCACTTTGTCAATATCCTTTCGATCTTCCAGGACTAAGACTTTGGAATCAAACCTCATCGGTATAGTTCTCAACACGTTTTGTACAATTTTTTCTTCTACAACTCCTTCTTCAAGGCCTCTAATGGTGTTGACTACATCTACACAAAGAAAGTAGGATGACATATTCTCATATTCTATCATCCAGAGGCTTTCAAACTTTCCTTCGGGAGTTTGTCGTTTTGCCTCCTTTACTATGCCATCATTTTTGAGTTTGTCCCACATCCCTTTTGTTGATTTACACTGCATGAATTTTGTAAACTTTGAATATTCTAGATCGGACAATATTGAATTTTTATATTTTGCATTGCATTCATAAATATTTGTCTCAGCTAGATCTATTGGTGGAGTCTTTGGAACTTTATAACCACTCTTAACTATGTATCAAATGTCAATTCTAAGTGACAATAGAAACAATTCCATTGTTATGCTCTAAAAATCATAATTGGATCCATCAAAACATGGTGCCCTATTTGTTGAGATTCCTTCTTCTCTATACTTGACTGCTAAAGGGACCTACCTTCCAATTGTCAAATTGTTCTTGAAGGAACCTTCTTTGATACCAATTGTTGGAATATTTAGCTATACTAAGAGGGGGGTGAATCAATATAGGACATGCTTTACACTTTCAAAACTTATTTACCACATCAGCCTTCAATCATATTGAGTAGCAATAAACAAAAATGCACAATACAAGAGACATAATATTTTAATGTGGAAACCCAATGAGGGAGAAAACCACATAAAGATGTTTTTCTATAAACAATGATTACAATGATTTGTATACACCTATCTGCTAGAAACACCAATCTCCCAAGTTTACAATTAAAAACTTGCATGAGGAAACAAGCCCCTATATTCTCTATCATGAACTAGAATAAAATATCAACTTCCTAGATTATCCAACAGCAACTGGATGGAAGCACCAACTTCCTAGATTCTCAAGGCACCAACTCCCAGATATCTGTAATGATGTACTACACAACACTTCACATATTATGCTCTTCTCTACGCACTTTATTTTTGCACTATGTTCTATTGCACTCATCTTTCCACACTCTACTCTACGCACTTCACTCTGCACACTCTACTCTACACACGTTTCTATGCACACTCTACTTTGTGAAATTTGCTTTGTGAATTCTATTCTAAACACTCTGCTCTACATGCTCTCTGTTGCAAAATTTTTTCCTCGCACTCTTCTCTATCGCACACTACTCTATGCAAGAAAAACTTCACTTTTTTCAAACTATCATACTCTACACTATACAAGACAAACTTCTCTACTATCACATTATCGCACTCTACATTGTATAAGAAAACCATGACTATTGTGCATCCATCATAATTCATACTTTCTTCCTTAACCAAAGAAGTACCTTCAAGAGGACATACCTTCCTCTTCACAAGATGTGCCTCCTTCTCCTTAGAAATCCTTCAGAAAAAACTTCACTAAAATCCAAGAAATCATCTTCAAGAACCCCAAAAAATTCATCTTCTCCTTGAAATTGCACATCTTTTCAGAGATACATACTTGCTTGGATGGATTATCAAATGAGGAGAGAACTACACTTATTTAAACATGTATTAAATCACTTTCTACACTGACATAACATTGTATAATATCCTGGCAGGGATGACCTAACATTCTATCTAGGTTTCCTTTACAAATTCTCTCATATCTTCTAATTCTTACGGAGTTAGAGGGACTTCAATATATCATGGAAAAAGTATCGAAACAAGATTCCTCACCATGTAATCTATACTCCAATTTGATCTAGGTATATAAAGGGAATATTACTTCAAATATAGGGTATCCAAACGAAGCATCCATAAACAATATTTTCAATAATGTTCATTTTGCAATCTCTATTTGTAGTTTTGTTTCATTTGAAATCTATGACAAAAATATTTTCAACATGAAGTTTAATTTGTGTCCTTGGTGGAGTGTATATATTTGTTAATACCAATATAACAATTATTCCCATCCATGCTCAATGTAATAAGTAGTGGCACAGATCTAAAAACAGATATCTTAAAACAATATTGCTTGCCTTGACAAAATAATTATTTAATTAAAACATGTAATTAAGTTTATTCTACAAAGTATCTATTTTGGTGAAAAGGATAGTCCATATTCCTACCATTTATGGATTATATGGTTTCAAAGAAGGTTTGTCAAATGTCTTGAAGTAGTTTCCATAGGAAAATAGTTAAAGATGGAGAAGTTGGAAGAGTAGAGAGATTTCAACATGTAGATTCAAGAGGAATATTTGTATTGCAGGTAGAAATAAGATGAGTGGGAAAAATAAATTTCAAAGCACCAAGACTTCTTCACCACTATGAGGAAGGAATTTGAGAAGAGAAAATTTCATCCCTTGCAAATGTGGGAGTAATTCATTTATTTGGATCATTAGCAAGAGGAGAGGTTCACCCAAATGATTGTTGAATTATACAAATATTTGGAAGTGAAGAGATACAACCAACTATTGAAGAGACCATCCAAGCCCCTTTCATTTCCATTTAATAATCCGACATGTCCATGATCTAGTCAACAATTGTAAAATCACCTTCAATTATCCCTTTAGAGGTTTCGAAATTCATACTAGAGCCATTAAGTTCCAAGTTATTGAATCAAATAGACAACAAGGGAAAAGGTTTGGGAAGTGGAAGCCAAGGGATTGTATATACCATTGCATCCCAATAGAGACCCAAGTTGAAATGGAGACGAGTTCTTCCCTTTAAAGTAGATCATATAAATCTAGCGTGCCAACATATTTATGAGTGATGTATGTTGTATAAATTGAACACTAAATGCACTTTCCATTTATCACAACTATGTGCATTTGTGACTATACATGAAATATTAATTTATTTCCTTAGTGGAGTGTTGGTTTGAGAAATACCAATAGAACCCAAACAATGTTTACATACTCGATGACCCCGTGACAAAGAGAGAGCCCTTTATGAATGTATAGGCTAGAATACAGTGTAAATATTGGTTTGAAATGGTTACCCCAGTGATCTTCTACCACAACCATAGGAAAATAATTGGGTGTTATGGGGAGAAGAAGAAAAATCCAAGCAAAAGAAGGATATGATCAAAGTCAAGAGGACCATAACTAACTCTATTAAGGATCATTTGATATCCCAAGTGTCCTCAAAATATACTCCAAAGGAAGTATTTGATTCACTAACCAATATGTTTGAAGGGAAAAACATCAACATGAGAATGACCTTGAGAAACCAACTCAATGGTGTGAAGATGCAAAAGGCAGAAACCATGCAGTCATACTTCTCAAGAGTATCTCAAATTAAAGAAAAATTAGAATCCATTGGTGACATGGTAGAAGAAGTTGAAGTTGTGATGACCACTCTAAATCGTCTCCCGAGAGAATGGGATTCCTTCATCAGAGGAATATGTGATATAAGAGAGCTAACCAAATTCAACAAGATATGGATGAATGTGTACATGAAGAAGGAAGGTTAGAAAATAGAGAACATAAGTTAAATAAAGATGAAGATCAATCTCTAATTGTGCATACAAAGAATGGAAGAAATAAAAGGAAGGATTGCGTATTTTCTACAAGTAGATCATTAGAACTCAAAATAGGTAAGAAGTTTAAGAAGGATTACTCATCCTATGAATGCTATACATGTCATAATTTAGGACATATCTCCAAACATTTTCCACTCAACAAAAACAAGTTCAAGAAGAAGAACATAAAGTTTCGTGCCCATGCAACTGAAGAAAATGAATCAGATGAAGAGAGGACTAGAGAGAATGCAGACTCTAATGAAGAATATGCCTTGATATCAGCCCTCACAAGATCAATCTCTCATGGAAGTGATACTTGGATCATAGATAATCGTCCTTCCAAACATATGACAGGTCACAAAGTTTCTTTCTCATGCTTCAATCATAAATATTATCCACACAAAGTACAACTTGGAGATAACTATCAATATCCTATCAAAGGAATGGGAGAAGCTTCCTACAAGCTAAAATACGGTAAGTCCATGAAAACGAAAGAAGTATTATATGTTCCGGGTGTAACAAACATAAATAGGATAATAATTAAATAAGGTTAATAATTAAATAAAATAATAATTGTTAATTATTATAGTAGTAGCTATTAATGTGAAGGGACATAACTCTTCATTATGAAATGCTCAAGCCATATTAAAGGCGAGTTATGTTGTAATATCCTATCATCTTTTTATCTATCGATTTATTCATATTTTATTATCTACGGATATATGGGTTATTTCAGAAATTACTTAATTGAGAATATCCAACTATGGATGTTATTGTGGTATTAGAGCTATACGGACCTTGGACAACATTATTTACACCTTGTGTAGATTTGGGTTTCCCAAAAAAATAGGACTTTGTCCTTATAAAAAAACATAAGAAAAAAGGTAAAAGTAACCCCCCCAAAAAAAGAGGTAAAAGAAAAGAAAAGATAAAAGTAAAACAAAAAAGAGAGAGTAAAAGTGAAACCATGCCTAGTTTCTTAAAGTGGGTTTGGGTTTGAATATAAAAAGTGCATACTATAATAACTACAAAGAATCAAGCGGGATTTGAACCTAGGTGGGGAAGGTAACACTTATTCCTACCAACTACCCAATCTATTTGCATTTTACAAAAGTATTGGAAAAAAATAAAAGTCAAGGACTAAAATTTGGAAGGTTATATATTATTTTATATAACTTAAGTTTAAAAATAATAATAATAATAATAATTATTATTATTTTATTAAAAAAATAACTCTTTTTGAAAAAAAAAGGGTTATTTGACCTAACAAGAAATAGTCGAAGAAAGTTTTTTCCAAAAGATACATATTGAGAATTATTATAGCTTTTGTATCTACCATTCTAGAAGAAAATAACACAAAAGTGAAGTAGAAACATAGTCACAAACAATGACTACTACATATTTGGAAATGAAGGCACAACTACAAACAACAATGGACGAGTTAGAACAATATAAGGCGATCAATAAAAGTCTACAAGCTAAGGTTGAGATGCAAAAGTGGTTGAAAGAGTGGAAAGATAATGAGAATCACTCTGTTGAGGCCTAGAAATTCGTAGGCAACAACAGAAAGGGATTCTCCCCAGTCAACGTTCCCAACTAGCCCGTGACTGTTTGGTATGGGGAATCCGTCCGGTTTGCGGTCCGGCTACCGTAGGTCAAAGTAACACAAACAAAGGTTTTACCGGTTGCGGCTTGGTCCACCATATATTTTTTGTATTTTTTGACTTAAGTATGATATGCACATGCCTAATTAACCATGCAGGGTGATAAGGATGCAAGGAGCATTCACAACGTGATGCACAGGTTCTTACCTCTTGTCTTAGCACTCGCAAGAATCCAAATCACATATGCAGAAATAAAACTAACTAACTATCTATCTATCTATCCCCGGGGAGCAAACTTTAATTTATTTGTGAGTAATGTGAATTGTGCATGTATCATAAACAGAAATTACAGATAGCTGATATTTCTTCCTACAACACATGAATGATTAAAGATATTTCAACAATCACTTAGCTAATTGTTTTATGAACAGCCTACATTACTCATGGTGGTAATTCCACAAAATGAACCAGAAATCATTTAAACAAGAACATAGGTTCTAAGAGTTAGAACGATCTCACGGTTAATGGAGAAAAAGCTGGAAAAACAAAATAGTTCATCTTTCAACCATCCACAGCATAACATTTGAAAGTGCCACCAATCTTCCTCCAACAGGCAAACAATACTTCTTTATTGCAAAGAGAAATAGTTCTTCTTACAATATAGCTTTTCATGTCTAACTGGGAAAAATGCCCTTTTCCCTCTTAGTCTATTACATTTATACAAAAATGTGAGACGGTTGGGCTGCCCAAAGTAACCTTTGGGCTTCCCAACTCTTCGTTTCCCAACGCTTGACTTTTCTCAAATGTTTTTACAAAATGTTACACATTACAAAAGTGACCAATCCTTTATGAGGAGGGTCCCACTTGGGCATCTAGAAATTTCTTCCATGCCGAAGCTTCACAGGAAATGCCCTCAAATGCACAAGGCTCTAAAAACTGAATATTGATCTCAAACTTAGCAGCCTGGTTCTTTATAGCCTCAATCCTGGCTGCACTCAATTGAAGTTGATCCTCCAGAAGCTGCATGCTAATAGCTGAATGATCTACTTTGCTCCTCAAGATCTGATCATTCAGGGCTTTAATATGTTGTACTTTAGCTTCCTCCTCCTGGTATCTCTTCTGCAACAGCTCCACAAAGGCGTTGTGATCTGGGAAAGCCTCAAGCCTCTGCTCGGCCTCTATCTGGCACCAGTTGTAGGTAATGAGAAGCCTTCTGAAAAACACGGTGCATGCTCCTTTCATCTTCTTAACTACTTTTTTGAAATCCTCCATGGTATTTATAGCAAATTCCAGCAAGTCATAATCCCACTTGAGGGCCTGTGTATCCTTTGATGGCAGTTCTACTGGAGTTTCTTCATTGTTTTCCAGCCTTGTAATTCTTGCAGTCAGGACTTCAAGGACCTCTTGAGATCTATCAAGGAAATAAGAAGAGGTCTCCAAAATTTCCTCCAATTGGCTATCTATCTGCAGTACTCTGCACATCTCTCCTTCTATAGCAGTTTGTCGCTGCAGCATTTTAGCCTTCTGGGCCAAGACATGCTCTTTGAATGGTTGGAGGTTAACTTGCTGCTCCCTTGCTTCCCCCAGAGCAGTTGTTAGATAGGAAATCTGCTCTTGATGTTTCTTTTCCTGTTCTTGGGTGTGCAACTCATTAACCTCCAAGAGGATCTTTTGCTGCTCTTCTAGCTCTTCTACCTTTCCTAGCAGCTGTTCCTTTTCACTCTTTAGTTCCTGACATTCTTTCTGCACTTTCTCCAGAGACTTCTGTGTAGTTTCCATAACTTGTCTCTCCACTTGGAGGAGCTGCAGTTCAGCCTTAGAAGACTTCATCTCCCTCTGCATGTCTTCATACTTCCTTTTCAGCCTATTGTTTTCCTCTTGCTCTTTTCTCAATGTATCTTTCAATTGAGCAAAAGATTTCTTGGATAGCTCCAAGTCTGTCATGATCTTGTCTACATTATCCTCTGAAGCTTGGAGTAATGCAGCTCCTGCTCTGATGGTGAACCTTGGATCTTGGTTTGTCCCCAACACAACAGCCGTATCCATTATCATTTTACCAGGCAGACCTCCTGTTTCAATCCTCCTTTATGTTCTCTTCACTATCCTCTTTGTTTCCATGTCATAGAAAATAGTATTGAAATCAGGGATTTCTTCTCCTTTTTTCTGCACGAAAGGGACCATCTTGAGAGTGGGGACCATGGGTGTGCTGGAAGTAGGTACTTGTGGGTCCTGAACCTCGGGGTTCTCCATGTCCTGGGTCTGCCCTACAGCTGTATCAGAAGCTGACTGCTCTGTCTTCGTTAGCTTTATCCTTTTAGCTTCTTGCTTTTGGAGCTCCTCATCTGACTTCTTTTTCTTTTCTTCTTCTGCTTTCCTTGCATCTTCTTCTACCTTCCTAGGTGCCTCTTGCACAACTTTCATTTTTTCTTCTTCTTCTGTGTGTAGCCACCTTGTAGCTTGTGCCAATCTCTGGGCTTCCTCATTTCTTCTCTTAGCATCTTCCTCAGCTTTTGCTTGTTCATCTCCCTTCCCACCTTTGGTGGTGATCTTTTTCTTGAACCTTCTTCTTAAAGCTGTTAGATTCAACGCACTACAGAAGACAGATTCTTCCCTATCCTAATGGTGGGTATATTCAAAATGTACGTTGTTCTCTTTGCAATGCTCTGCTACTTTACTGTGGGAGTCATTTCGATGGAATGGCATCTCACCAAAATGAAACCTTTCTAGTTCTTCCACAAATTCATCAACTTTCTTCACCCTAGTGAACCTGTAACTTCCTAACTTAAGGGAAAAGGAGGATAAGCAATATTCTTATGCTCAAACAAGAATCTCCCTATGCCATCCAAGAAGACCTGCCTCACTGCCTCCTTGTGGATGACGTAATCAATGGCGTATTTGGGCAGCAGGGAAGGAGCTCTTGAACCTCCAAACATCCTAAAGTAAAGGCCATCCTCAGTCAGATAGTAGTTTGCATATTCTTCCATTACTTGCTGTGTCTCCTCTGACATGCAATCACACTCTTTCAAGAAAATGAGCATGTACAGTGGCATGATAAATTGTTCACAGAATTCTCGATAATGGTTGTGGTACTTGTGTGCCCACAGTGGTTTATAGGCAGAATAGATAGGCATTCTTTCCCTATCCCAGATGCACCTGATGTCGGGGAAAGGCTGATTGCACAAAATGCAGTCGACAAGTATGGAACTCATGTAGAAATCAGATCTCTTTTGGGATACTCCACCCAAGGCTAAGGCCAAGCAAGCAGAGAGACTGTTAGATACAATGCTGGCCCAGTTAAAAATTGTCCCCTGGGTTGCTACATAAAAAATGATGGGTATCCATTCTAACTTGAAGAACCTACCATGTGCTCTTCCAAAAATCATGTTCAGCATTAAAGCTATGAACCTATAGGGGGCCCTTAAGCTTGCCGTATCGTAATCACCCATTGGTCTATATCTGTAATGTTTTCCCTGCAACGGCATTTTTTTAAGAGTCTCTACAAGGTCCATTCTAATGTTGTTCAACCAATCATTAGATAAAAATACTTGGGCTTTTGGAAGGTGGTAAGCCAACGCTACATATCCAGGGCTATATGCAGCATAGCCCTATCTTTCAACATTTTCCAGAATCATTGTTGTGACATCTTCCTGGGGAAGAATCCAACATATTACTTCAGAGCACGGGAACAAATCTGGTCTAGTGGCGATCTTCATCAGTGAAGATCTTTCTATGTTGGCATATATGGATTCTTCTTCTAATCCCATGTCAGGAACCTCCCTGCGTGTGATTAGTCTATATATTTCCCTCCACTGGTATTCAGGTTCAACACCAGAAATACACTTAGTGTCCTCATATACATATTCTGTTTTGAAGACAGTTTCTACTTCGGGCTCTTCCTCGACCACAGGGGCCTTCTTCTTTTGCCTCTTTGACATTGCGCACTCTTCCTGCCATTAAATTGTAACATTAAGCCATTTTGGCTGAGTGACAAACTTGTAGATATCAATGTGCAGTGTGCCCTTTCTTCTATGCTTAACATGATAGCAATCAGTCAATGAAGCAAATACATGCATATATATAAGCAGAAATGGCCTAACTACCAGAACCATTGAAACACAATGTGCAGTGTTCAGTGACTTTGTCTATGTCTAGCATGATGGAAATCAGTCAAATAAAGCACATATATGCAAACTATCCCCGCTTTTCAATACCAGAATAGTTCTAACAATAAAATCCAGCAAGAATGAAATCTATATAAAAATGAAGAAGACTCGTGTTGTTCGCGGGAAAAACATTTACATTAACACGACTAAAACCTCTGCTCTCTGCGGGTGCCATTATCATTTCACTATGCAGGACAGACAGGGGAAAAATACGCAAGCCTTTAGTGTAGCTTTGAACAAAACCACTACCCATGTGATTTATGGCTAACAAGCTAAAAACCGTGACATATCCCCTCCACCGGTTAGGGTTTAAAATCGACTGCGCATGAAACAGTGCAGCGAAACGCTTGCTATTCGAGGATGCGGGTAATATGAAAATCACAACAAAAGGGGGAAACCACTAGATGCTCCAGGAAAACCACAAAGACCTTCCCCCTGCAAAATCATCATCACACAGGGAAGCTTGGTGCAGACGGCGTAATGGTCGTCTGCACCAAACCCCCATTTACTACGCGCAAGGTTGCAAACAAACGGCCACGGGAAAAATACTACTCTGTAGGTCAAAACGTCCATGCTAACAGTCATAATACGACCCCCCCTCTACTATATGCGGGTATCTAACGAGGTCAACCAAAACCTAACCATGGAAAACCTCATCAAATACTCAAACGGAATGGGGAAAGGTAAGTATGAGGCTACCTGGCACTGCAGCGTAACCGGCGTGGAGAGGCTTGTTGAGCTTTACGGTTGAGACACCTGGACTGCGTGTACCGAAAATGGGGGACCGGGCGAACGCAAGCGAGCGACAGCAAAGATTTTGACAGCTGGAACGGTAACAGTCGAAAAACGCGTAGAATAATAAGATAATCCAATAATCCCAACATCGTCTATATATAGTCAACATGTGTGGCGGGGAAAAGTCAAAACCTCGGACGCCGGAGACATTTGGATCGGAAGACGAAAGTGTATTTCCTTCCGCAACGGCAGAAGACCAAACCATAGATCCATCCGCAACGGTGGAAATAACCGGGTGACAAATAACCGCGCGTCGAATTTCTAACATTGGACGAAAACAGAAACGCAGTCGCAACGGCAGATACCAAAAGGATATCACGCCCCGCCAAATAAGACCCGAATCGGAAGAGTGGATGACTAAATATCGGAAGGGTTATGCCTTTCACATCCGCAACGGCGGAAGAGTAAAGTGTGTAAATCAATTCAAGCATTAGAAAATCATTCTGAGAAATCATTATTAGACCAACTCAAAGAAGAAAATCGAACTAATCCAAACAAAGGAGGGTCCTAAATTTTTTTGGAATTTTGGGAATTTGTTGCAGCTGCAACACACTGCTTATGGAATCAAAATCGACAACTAGAACGAACCATAAGAGATAACAAGAAAATGTTATTTGATCAGGATAAAGAAATATCATGTTTAAAAATTCATAATCAAAACCTAAAAGACCAGATCAAAAAGTCAAAAAATGACAACAAAGCACCATATGGATGCGATAATGAATTAGAAGAAGAAATAAAGCATCTAAACAAACTCATCATGGAAAAATATTTTGAATTGGCACAAGTCCAGATGAAGTTAGAAAATCAAGAAGCAGAGTTACGTCATCATAAATAGCAAAAAGAAAAACTCCAGCAACAGTATGACGATAGTAGGAAGACACATAAGTTAGAACTAAAAAAAGTCAACAAGGTTTTATAAAGCCACTCTAAAGAAATTTGCAGATTGAGTAATCATAACAAGACACTAGTCACAAAAATCAAGAAGTTGGAAGACATTGAAGGAAAACTTCTAGATAAACAGGAAGAAAATTGTTGTATCAGAAGGCATAAGGAAGATCTTAAGGAACAACTTAAGAAGTCTGAAGATGATAGAAAATCACATGTAGAAGTGATTAAGAAGTTTCAAAATTATAACATGTAGTTAGAAAACAAGTTGGTAAAGATACAAAACGAAACCTTAAAACCTCAAGAGACGAAAATACAATTTTTTGCTCAGATTAGTGCTCAAAAGATGACACTCGTAAAAGAAAATGACATTGTGAAAATTCCATATCGACACCCCAACCATAAAAACAGATGTTCTAAAAAGTGGGAAATGTCGAAAAATAACGGTACCAATGTGATCAAATCTCCTAATGATAGATCACTATGGAATTCCAACAGTCCACAACAAATCAATTTGGGATGGATTGATTCGTCCACATATCGGAAGTTATGCTCAACTCTTAGTAGTTTGTATTGACATGTCTCATCAGCTGCGACACCACAAAAATGATGCAGAAACATTATAAGGCTTTGAGGACAAAGCCTTTCTAAGGGAGTGGCAATGTAATGAACATAAATAGGATAATAATTAAATAAGGTTAATAATTAAATAAAATAATAATTGTTAATTATTATAGTAGTAGCTATTAATGTGAAGGGACATAACTCTTCATTATGAAACGCTCAAGCCATAATAAAGGCGAGCTATGTTGTAATATCCTAGCATCTTTTTATATATCTATTTATTCATATTTTATTATCTATGGATATGTGGGTTATTTTAGAAATTACTTAATTGAGAATATCCAACTATGGATGTTACACCAGGTCTAATGAAGAATCTTATTTCTATATCATCTCTAGACAAGAAAGGCTTCAGAGTTTCCATTGTAGATGGTGAATTTCTTATGTTGTCAAAAGGAAAAACTATAGATGATGGAGTTGTAATGGGTATTGAAGAAGGAGGGATCTGCAAACTAAAAGGGAATACAAACTCATCTTTCACATCTTGTACTATCATTCCATGTGTATTATGGCATATAATACTTGTTCATGTAAACTTAAAAGCATTACCAATTGTGAGCAAGTTAGTAACATATCTACCAGAAATTAAAATCAACAATGAAGGGGTATACAAAGGATGTGCTCAAGGGAAGAACACCAAGAATCCATTTCCAAGCAGTAATAGTAAATAAAAAGGGATCCTAGAGATTTCCCACTCATGTGTGCAGAACAAGTCCAACTACTTCCTTAAGTGGGTATGTCTATTATGTCTCTTTTATTAATGACTACTCATGTAATACTTGGATATATTTATTGAAAAGGAAAGATGAAGTATTTGAAAAGTTCAAAGAGTTCAAAGCTCTTGTGAAGAATCTCTCTGAAAATAAGATTAAGATATTAAGATCAGCTAACTAAGGATAATTCACTTCAACTGAATTCAAGGACTTCTGCAAAGAAGTTGGGATTAAGAGGGAACTTACTACACCATATAATCCTCAACAAAATGGAGTAGTAGAAAGGAAGAATAGATCTATCATGGAAGCAGTCAAAGCCATGATTCATGATCAAGATCTACCCATGTATTTTTGGGCTGAAGCAACAAAAAAACAACCTATGTTCATAATGATTTATCCCTCAGTGCGCTTGGAAACAAAACTTTAGAAGAAATGTTTACTAGTGAGAAGTTTGGTTGTGTTGTTTACCTACATGTTCCCAAAGAGAAAAGATCAAAGTTGTAACCCTCAGGAAAGAAGGGATTTTTTGTTGGATATAGTGATCAGTCAAAAGCATACAAAATGTATATTCTAGGTTTTCATAAAATTTAGGTCAGCAGAGATGTCACATTTGATGAAGATGTAGCTTTCAACAAATGCAGAAAGGCCCATGTGGATGAAGAAGAGAAAGAAACTACCAGAGTAGTAGAGACAAGTAAACCACTAGGTAGAGATGAAGAAGATCCTATACCAGAAGACTGTTATACCCAAATCGTGGTGCCACCACCTGTAGCCTTTGGTCCATAAGAGTTTCTCATATAAACCGCTCTGTCATAAGAGAAGAAAAGCGATACCCTGGGTAAAATGGGAAAAAGAGAAGTTTCTCGAGGCTTCTAGATCATGAGCCTCGTTTCCTCCCTTATCCCTATCATTGTGGGTCAGTTGAGCTCAATATCCCCCTTCATAGGATCTTAGAGGCCACCTCATACACAAATATCTCAACTATTCCTATCCATTGAGCCTTATAAATACAAGCTCATGTTGATAGTTGAGGGGGAGGAAATATAGAGGTATTGTTATGCTGTTGGATTGACCACTTGGCCCAAGCCATTGGAGAGCATAGAGAGCAAAGTTGGAGCTTAAGGGGATGAAGTGTTTGTCTCATGGAGATGCTTGTCGACACTAAGGCGATGGCTGTAAAATTCTCCATACATCTTTAATGCAAAGCTGATTTCCGTCCCACATTACTATTGTTTTGATTTCGCATGTACATGTTGTTAGATTCCTTAGTCACTAACATGGATAAGTAGATGATATTTTGGTAGCTTTGATGTGTTTTCATGTTTGATCTGTTTGCAGGTACACAGGTTCACTATCGAAGCAGCATTCCAGGTGTCTACGACATCTAGGGAAGGTCTTCATCCTTTGTCATTCATTCATTTGTTCTGGATCTGAACCATTCAGACCAGAGGAACAGCTTCTGTTCGTAGAAGGTGAAATATTCCTGGTTACAAATCTCATGACTCCACTGGGGAATAGATACATATATCAGTTGATCTGATCTTCCTCAGTTCTTGAACTCTTGTCCGAATCTAGTCTCCATCTCCAACTCTCTTTAGTCAGATTTTCTAATTGACTCAGTGAATTTTGGTTTGAAACTTTCGGATCTGTTCAGATCTGAAGTATTTCAACTTTTTGTGCTCTTTTGTACTCTCAATCCATTAATTTTTACCTTGATCTAATATTTTTCAAACTCGATCTGTCATTCTCCTTTGTGTTTTGGATCTATATAGGGATCCACTCTTATGCTGTTGGCGAGAAGTGGTGCCACCGCTTGAAACCTTTTAGCAGCATGCGGTGCCACTGCCTGAGTCCTATTATCCAGAAGTGGTGCTTGTCCAGAACCGCTCTGTCAAGACCCCTCTAGTGCGGTGCCAGGTAGGCCCTATTCCAGACTTTGTATTTTGATTTTTGTGTGTTGTTGGCTTAGTATTTTGATTTTTGTGTGTTGTTGGCTTACTTTTTGATGAAAATGAAGTGTATTTTTGAAAAATAATGCTCCCTCACAGCCGGGAGGGGCCATGAATTGTGTATTCTACAGTCACTTTGATTGTTGTATTCTTTTTGCATTCAAAGAGAGTCTATGTTTCTTGCATTAGAGTTTACATTATTTTCTTTGCTTGAAACCTCTTTCTCTTTTCTGTATATATTATTCATTGGAATTGGAAATATACATTTCATTTTCTTGTGTATGCTTTGGTTTGTTTTGGACTTGGAATGCATGAGTGATCCATATTTTTTTTAGTCTTTCTTTGCTTGGGGTGATTCTTGTTTCCTTTTGCATGCTGATTTTTTCAGTGCTTGGTAGGAAAGATTGGTTCTTTGTTTCCTTGTCTGTTTCAAAGAGAAGTTTTAGTTTTCTCTCTCCTTTTCTTTATTCGAAAGCATTGTTGAACGATTTTCTTCTTGTTTTGTGAATGATTGTTCGAAATTCTAGATCTTCTTTTCATTAAGAAGAAATATTTGTTTTGAGCTTTGCATCCATTAGAGTTAGTTTTGTTTGGAAATGTTAGTGAAATCATCTTTCCATTAAGTTTTTATGCATGTTTTTCAAGCATGAAAAGATAGGAAACATTTTTGGTTCATTTATGTGCGATGTTCTCTAGATCTTTTTCTTATTTGCTTTAAAGATTGTTTGGGGCACATTGATATTTTACTTTTCGTTTGAAGAGGTAGAATTGTATTTTCATTTCGGTGTGCATTTTGGGAAGAAAAGTAAATCTCTCTCCCTCTCTTAGGTAGAATTCTATTGAAGAGTAAAACTTGCATTATCATATAGATCAGTGTGCATCTTCTTTAATTTCAAGTTTTCACTCCATGGTTCCACCTAAATGCACAAGATAAAATTAACGATAGTACTAGGTGAAATTTTTTAGCAATTTGAGTGATAAGTTAGAGACGTGTTCGAGCGTTGTTAAGCATAGAAGCTGTCGTTACTCGTTTGCATTACATCCCCGGATTCGCGTGGTTCTTCCACGTACCATCGGTATATCAAATGGCCTTTCACGTACCCTTGAGGTATATAGAAAGGTTCTTCACGTACTCGATTGTATATAAGAAGGCCCCTTGTGAACAGTTATGCATTAGACAACACTACTACAAATTTGAGCTCCCACGTACCTTGCGTATATCAGGAGACCCTTTTAGGAATCCTCAAACCATCTGAGTTATTCTTTCGACCTATCCTGTGAGGTTCCTGACTCTTATCCACTCCTTTCACATGTTTTCTTGTTGCTTTTAGTTTGAGTAGTACTTGCTTGTGTGTGGTAGTTAGCGAGTTATCAGAGAGTTTAGAGATGGAATCCCAATCTGGGACTACTCTTCAAGAGGTCCCTTTCCAAGGTGTACCTTTTGTATTCCCTCCAAGTGAAGGTATTCGTCCTCCCTTTATTGTCACTCTAAATCTTCCTGGATTAACTATAGGATTACCAGTCTATCTTTTTAATCTGGTAATTCCTGTTACACCTAATGTCTCAAATGTCACCTCTCCTTTGGGAAAGGATCGACCTCAACCTAATCGCTCTCCTTCTTCGTCGGTTGTTGCTTCATCTCTTTCTTCTTATTTGCTTGACCAAAGCTCTATGGTTAGTAGTCATGGTGATAAGAAGAAGAAAGGGAAGGGTAAAAAGAAGAAGGATAAGAAAGAGAAAAAGAAGCAACCATCTACTCTTGATGGTGCCCATTCTAAGAGAACACTCGAAAAACCCAAGTTCCCTTGTAAGCTTTGCAAGGTGTGCTTCCTTCTTAAGGAGTTTCATGGACATAAAGGTGTACAAGAAGAGTGGTATAAAAGATACAAACCATCTGTGTCATCAACCTCTGATCATCATGTTGACGATACTCCCTCAACTAGTGACCCATTGGTAAAAGGTCGTAAGGGTAAAGTCTTGTATCCTTGTTTGATATGCAAGGTTATGCATCATACTTTTGTTTGTCCAAGCATGGATGAAGCTTCACATTGGTTGGAAAATATTATTGATCATCAACAGGTGATTCCAACAAGTGATAGTAAGTTATCCCTTGATTCCTCGCTGGTTGACCAAGTGATAATTCAGTTTCATCTATAATTGATCCCACTCTTCCTTCGGAGAGTGAAGTGGTCGAGTCGATGTCATTTCCACCCGATCCCACTCTTTCATCAGAGAGTGTTAAGACTGAAGTAGTCTCTTTGACCAAATCTTCGTCTTGTTCTTCTCTTCCAGTAGAGAATGAATTGAAACTTGCTGAAGGTTTTATGCTTCGTTCTGATTGTTCTTGACAAGAAGTAATTTTGTCTGTTTTGACAGAACCCTCTCCGAGTAGTGAGGTTATTTCCTTTGACTGGAGTAACCTAATAGAGTATCTTCTTCATTCGAGTGTTCCTTTCTAGGTAGTTGTGAATGTTACTGCTAGGTGGATAATTCACACTATCGTTGACGAAGGGGCTTCTGTTAGTATTATATCCTCAATTGCTTGGCAAGCTTTAGGTTCTCCTCAGCTTGTGACGGTCACCGATCAGATACTATCTTTTAATAGAAGACCTACTACACCTTTAGGGACCCTTCTTATTTTCCTATTACATTAGGAGGGAAAACTGTCTGTATTGATGTTATGGTGGTCCAAGGTCCTTTAGATTTCAATCTAATCCTTGGATGTGATTATGTTTATGCCATGAAGGCTGTTGCGTCCACACTCTTTAGAGTTATGCATTTTCCCCATGATGGGAATATTGTGACCATTGATTAGCTTTCTTTTGTTACACCTGACCATCACGTGACTCCTAGTAATCAGACTACCCTGAATGTGCTGCATGTTCTTGTGATTCCTTCCCCTTCTTCTAGTTAGCTTCTTCCCATCATAGGTAAAATGGGGGGCATGGCTCTAATATATGGAAACCATAATGGAGCTAAGCCATTAGCTTTTATGAAATGGGGGCAACCTACCAACGTCTGGATATCATGTTCGGTAGGAGTAGGTTTGAGAGCATAGTTTACTTTTGGTTTCAAGCTCGTTAAAAAATAAAACCACTCCTTAAGCATAGTTTACTTGTTGGTTTCAAGCTTGCATAAAAATGAAACCATGTGGTGAGCATAGTTCCCATTCTGTGTCAAGCTCGTTAAAAAATGAAACAGATGCCTATGAGCAAAGTTCCCATTCTTTTTCAAGCTCATTAAAAAATGAATTGTATCTCCTCAAGCATAGTTTACCTTTTGGTTTCAAGCTTGCCTAAAAATGAAACCATTCTTGAGCATAGTTCGTTTTCTATTTCAAGCTCATTAAAAAATGAAGTAGGTTTCCTTAAGCATAGTTTACCTTTTGGTTTCAAGCTTGCATAAAAATGAAACCATGTTCTAAGCATAGTTACCTTCTGTTTCAAGCTTGTGTAAAAATAAAATAGATCCCCTTCCCTTGAGTCGAGTCTTCCCTTTATTGTTAGAACTTGAACCTTCTTTTCACCTGCCTGATTCTCGTTCTTCCTACCCCTTTGGTGAACATTTTCACATTAGTAACCAATTTTTTAGGTTGGGTATGGAAGAAGAATCATCAGACGAAACGAAGCTTGAGGGGCATGTCGATCCCCTAGCAACCATGCTAGGGGTAAGATTTGCTATAAATCATGTTGGGGGCAAGATTCCAACCTCTGTATATCATGTTAATGGGACTTTTCAAGCATAGTTTACCCATTAGTTTCGAGCATTCTTTCAATTGATCTCCGAGCTCATTAAAATAGCAAGATGGTGTTGAGCTTAATTTCCATTTTTCGTGCTTTGGTTAAAACATGAAATTTGGTTTGAGCTTAGTTTATTACTTTTTCATGCTCTAGATTCAAACATGAAAAAGTCTAATGGAGTCTTCTTTAAACTCTTTTCAGGCTCCTTAAATACGAAAATATTGTCAAGCAATCTTGTCTTCTTCACGCTTGTTAAAGCATTTGAAGAGTCATCTCTCCGACGATAGGTTATCTCTTTTTCAGTTCGAATAGACTATTTATGAAAAAGGAACACTCCAGCCAACCATGACTGGAAGAGTTCTCTAAGGTATGATTTTATACTTTTTGGGCCTTAGGGACTAAATAATATAAAAAAGGACCTTTTGGAGTCTTCTTCTGTGGTTGTTTAGACTCCCTAAACATGAGCGATACTAAGTTTTCTTTCATTGGACTTGTTAAATCAAACATTGAGAGACCCATTTTTGGGACCGAACCCCTCCTCTCTCAGGTTCGTAAAACATATGAGTTTGGACTTGTCTTCAGACGGGCTATACCGAGTGTTTGTTACCCTCTTTGAACTCATAAAACCAAAAAGAGGCACTCATCAATCATGATGGGGAAAATGGGAAGGGAATCATTTTGCAAATAAATGGCAATAGCTTGTCGTTACCTTTGAACATGGCACTTGTCTACATATCATTTCAGTCAATTGGGTATTCATCTGATCTCTATAACGATCCACTTTCATGACCCATGCCACTCCTTTGAGTCTTTCAAAAGAATGCATTGTCGACTATCGCACTGTGTGTTTGTCCCGTTTAGTCATGCTGCCAAGTCTTTTGTTGTGTCGCCCGATGTTCAAAGGGAAGTTGAAGAAGTTTTTCCTCTGCAGTCAAAACAGTCTCCGTGTCAGTATTTTTGAGTCAGTCCTATGGTTACTGCATTCACATCATTCCATAACTATGTTTCTTGTTTCATGTCATCGATGCGAGACTCATCATGGCCCTCCTTCGATGAGACTATCCCCTTCGACATCAACTAATCATCCGGGAAATAGTCTTAGAAATAAAAACTTAGTACCTTGAGATTTGTATGCCTTAATGACAGATTCTCTCGCTCTCGACATAGGTTCACATCATTGACCTTTAATCGATAGAATCGACTGGGTGTTTGAAATTAGGACATTTATTCACACTCAGTAGATTGTACTAGGGTACCTTGGGAATCATTGACATCAATGGTGATATCCTTTGCACTTGTTAACGGTTTACATCATTGGCCGTTAATCAAGTGGTTTCTACCATGTCTGACTTCAGATCATTGTAATCACATGGATAGAATCGTACTTTGCGAAAGACGAGATGAAGACCCTGGGTATTTGTTTAAGTGCTCATTGATTTCCCCAGGTTGCGATGGAGTTTTGTATATCTAGCATGGATCCACATTTGTACGGTCATGGCTATGCTGAAATTTGCATCTGTATGACATAGATCTATGTTGTATGTCTAGTAGCTATGTCTGATTTTGAGTCCTCTATCACATGGATCTATGTCGTATTCTAATAGCCATGCTTGTTAATTCCTCCCATGGATCTGCCTTGTATTGGTCTGCAACCATGAGTTGGTTACTTGTGACTATGAGGCAAAAATATTGATGTACTGCGGCTGCCTACTTGATGACATGCTCTGATCAAGCTGACATTTTCACCTCGAAGTGACAACTTGTTCTCTCAAATCTCTCATTTATCGTATCCCTCTAAGACTCATGCTTTGGGGGGAATTTTGTTATACCCAAATCCTATCACCACCATGTGATAAGAACTTTGAATTACATGTTTTCCCTTAATCCCAACACTTAGAGTGGATACCTACTCTATTTGTCAATTATACATGAAAAAAATCAGCACCACGCTTTCCCTGTGAACCATGAGTGGTACCTTGTTCGCACCGCTTGCATCCTGTATTCCATAAGTGGTGCCACCGCCTGTGGCATTTGGTCCATAAGAATTTCTCATCTAAACCACTCTATCATAAGAGAAGAAAAGAAGTACCCTGGGTAAAATAGGAAAAAGAGAAGTTTTTCAAGGCTTCTAGATCATGAGCCTCGTGTCCTCCCTTATCCCTATCATTGTGGGTCAGTTGAGCTTGAGATCCCCCATCATAGGATCTTAGAGGCCACCTCACCCATAAATCTCTCAACTATTCCTATCTATTGAGCCTTATAAATACAAGCTCATGTCCATAGTTGAGGGGGAGGAACTATGGAAGTATTGTTATGCTGTTGGATTGACCACTTGGCCCAAGCCATTGGAGAGCATAGAGAGAAAATTTGGAGCTTATGGGGATGAAGTGTTTGTCTCATGGAGATGCTTGTCGACACTAAGGAAATGGTTGTAAACTTCTCCATACATCTTTAATGCAAAGCTGATTTCCATCCCACATTACTGTTGTTTTGATTTCGCATGTACATGTTGTTAGGTTCCTTAGTCACTAACATGGATAAGTAGATGATTTTCTGGTAGCTTTGATGTGTTTGCATGTTTGATCTATTTGCAGGTACACAGGTTCACTGTCGAAGCAGCATTCCAGGTGTCTACGACATCCAGGGAAGTTCTTCATCATTTGTCATTCACTAATTTGTTCTGGATCTGAACCATTTAGACCAGAGGAACACCTTCTGTCCACAAAAGGTGAAATATTCTTGGTTACAAAGACCAGGAAATGGACATAGAACCACAAGAACCTATAGAGACACCTCATGAAATATTATCAACAAGGAAAATACCAACTTGGGCTCATGATATAATTCAAGAAGCAGAAATATATGGTGCACCAGAAGGAAACAAGAGACTAAAAATCCACTACAACTACGTAGCATTAATGTGTAACCTTGTTGACGAAGAACCTACATGTTTTGAAGAAGCCTCAAAGAAGAAGGACTAGGTGGATGCCATGATTGAATAATATCAATATATATTAAAGAATGATGTTTGGGAAGTGGTGCCAAGGCCAAAGGATAAACCAGTGGTCTCTTCCAAATGGTTTTTTAAGATAAAGCATTGAGCTGATGTTAGTATTGAAAATTTCAAAGCAAGATTTGTTGCACGAGGATTCTCTAAAAAATAAGGGATTGATTATGAAGAAACTGTTGCACCGGTAGCTAGATATACCTAAATCAGAGCCATTTTTTCTTTGGCTTCCAAGATGAGATGGAAATTACATCAAATAGATGTAAAAACAACATTTCTAAATGGTGTCATAGAAGAGGAAGTGTATACTAAACAAACTCCAGGTTTTGAGACACATGACAAGAAAATACATGTGCACCGACTAAACAAATCATTATATGGATTAAAGCAAGCACCTAGAGCATTTTACATAAGAATTGATGACTTTCTAATGAGCCTAGGATTTACCAAAAGTAAAGCAAATTCCAACCTTTACTATAAGGTTGAAGATGACGAGATCATGATATTGCTATTGTATGTAGATGATGTATTTTTGACAGGAAACGAGAAGCTCACTAGTGGATGTAAGCAGAATCTTGTGAGAAAATTTGAAATGAAAGATCTTGGCATGATGCATTACTTCCTAGGTCTTGAAGTATGGGAGTTCCCAGGTGAAATTTTCCTAAACCAAGGAAAATATGCAGCTGAGATCCTAAAGAGATTTTGGATGTTGGATTGTAAGTCAATGAACACTCCGATGGTGACAAACTTGAAGCTCCTAAATAATGACTCTTCAGAAAGAATAGATGTCGCACTATATAGATAGATTATCAACTCACTGATGTATTTGACAAATACAAGACCAAATATATGTTTTTTTGTGAACACATTAAGTCAGTATATGGAAGAACCTGGACATGTTCATCTAGTTGCAACAAAACATGTGATGAGGTACCTAAAGGGTACATTGGATTATTGTCTCACATATGCATCTGATCGTGGGTTTATATTATGTGGTTACACTGATTCAGAGTGGGCAGGAATTGCTGAAGACAGAAAGAACACCACAGGTTGTTGTTTCATTTTGGGATTAGGAGTGATCTTATGGATTAGTAGAAAGCATACTAGTGTTGGGCTTATTACAGTAGAGGATGAATACATTGCAGAATGTTTATCCTGTAGTGAAGCAGTATGGCTTTGCAAATTATTGACAGGTGCCAATGGAATTTTTATCTTTGGGTCTTGGAACAAATTCCCAAGTTTGCTTTTTATCAATCTAATTCATTTCTTCTTTCATAGATTTAACCTAGTGTTCATCAATCTTGTCTTCCTCAAAACAAATTGATTCTATTTTGTAAAATAGATAGAAGTGTACTTCTTCTAAAGTTCTTTCGAAGTTACTATTTCTTGTTTGTATACCTACACTTTTATCACCAATGATTAAATCCTTAGAGTGGTTCTTTTGAACATACCTAGAAGGAGCCTTTGTGTCCGGTCTTCTGGTTTCTTCTTTTTTCTTCTTCTTGTATTTATTTTTATTGTTCTCTTTGTTTCTTTTCTTGTCATAGTTTTTTCTTGTTGTTGTTCGATTGTTGGTTTATCATCTTCATCCATGTCAAATGGTCTTGTAGACCTATGAGTGATTGTTTTATCTATTTTCACATCTAGAAATTCCAAGATTTTCTTTAGCCTCAAATTGTAGCACTTGTAAGGCTTTATTCTTGATGAGTATCCAAGGAAAATGCCTTCATTAGACTTGGAGTAAGAGTTTTCTAAATTATCATCATTTCTTTTAATGTAGCATTTGCTCCCAAACACCCTAATGTTTAACTATTTCTAGTCTACCTTTCCATAGATCATAGGGATTTTTATTGCTATTAACTCTAATTCCCAGCCTATTTAAAATATGGATAGTAGTATGAATTACTTGGGTCCCAAAAAATATGAGACAAATTGTACTCATTCAACTTTATTCTATCTGTTTCCTGCATAGTTCTATTATTCCTCATTGATACTCCATTTCATTGTGGCATCCTACCAGCTGAGAAATGTCTCCCAATTCCATGCTGCTCATAGAATTCCTCAAATTCATCTGAGGTGTACTCACCCACATTATCTGATCTTAGGAACTTGATTTTTAAGTCATTTTCATTCTCAAGAGATTCTTTAAACACTTCGAACATCACAAAAGCCTCTAATTTTTTTATTGAGGAAAGAAACTCGATCCATTCTAGTATAGTCATCAATGAAGAGAGTGAAGTAAGATTCACCATCTAGAATTTTGGTTCTCATTGGCCCACAAAGATTAGTATGCAGAAATTATCAAGGTTTTGTTGTAGAATATTCTTTTGTATTGAAACTTACCCTTGTTTGTTTTCGATATAAACAATGCTAGAAAACAAAATTTAATGTCTTTGTAATTTCGTCACAAAGTTTGCTTCTTCATCATCAAATTCATCAGAGTAAACAACTAGTGAATCGATTGGATGTGAATATGCATGTCGCCTCTATTATAAATTAGAAAATTGTATATGGTTCTTTTCTAAGATAGTGATTCTAGGATTAATTTATAAGGTCTTGCTCCGCATAAATGATTTGGAAGGGTTCTTAATGATGACCAGATGAGAACACAAGATTATCAACAGCTTTAATGGATAACAAAATAGCTTTGTTTGTTGCGTAATAATATTACAGAAAAAAAACAAACCTAAACGTTAATGGCTTCATCCATGTAAATAAAGAAGATATGCTCGTTCTTTATCAGTTTATTGTATGCTGTTGTCATATTTCGTTAACTGTATGCCAATCACTGGAGGATTGTATGCGCTGTCATATTTAATTTGCTAAATACTTCTTGATGGTGCAAACTGGGTATTATTTACAATTAGTAGTTATTATGATTCTCTATCTTGATTACTAACCAACTAGTCACAATTTTTAACCTAAATTTTAATAATTAATTTTAATTGATTTTTTCAATTTAATTAAGAGATTAAAAAAGTTTGTTTTAAAAATATTATTGATTTTTATGTTTTTGTTTTATAAAGTTTGTATTACTTGACATTCATACATATAAATCAAATATAATTTTACAAAAAACTATTTTCACTAGAGCTTGCACAATCACAAGATTCAATATCAAAATCATTTTATTTTCTAAATCATATTTAAATGTCTTATTTATTTCTGAGTTAATTTTAAAATCTTATCTAAATTTCACAATAAACAATATCCACTCTACAATATAATAAAGAATGAATAAATCATAATAGTAATATTATAGTTCATTAAATATGATTTACTATGTAGAGAAAAAATAGTAAAAAAAAAATTAGTACCACTAAAATACTAAAATATGAGAATATACATCTTATAAATACAAAAAAAATGTATGCTTAACCTATGAAATTAGAGTTTAATAAATATGAGCTCAAAATTTCATTATATGTATCTTTTTAATGTTAATTTAGTAATAAGTACATGCTCATAGTTTTAATGTACTTATTTTTTAGAATGTTGATTAAGTAATGTGTTTAAACATATATTTAAAAGATTAAGTGAAATAATGATCATAAATTTATTTAAAATGATTATTAAGTTTAGTATAAATTTTACTTTGTTTTACAAAATCTTTATTTTTAAGTAATTTAAGTTTATATTTATATATAAGTAAAAGAGTATATATGAAAAGTTATTATAATTGTAATTCCATATCAATTTTAATATTAACAAGAATTTAAAAAGTTGTAATTCTATTTAAATATTGAGTAAACTTTACAAGAAATTTCAATATTACTTAATTTGGTTACCATGAAATAAACTTAAAATATTCCATTGGATTTCAAGGTTTATTACATTGTTTACATACCATATTTATTATATTGTTGTTTCTAATTAGTCTGTTGGATGTAGTTTGGGTGGTTGGGAGAAATGATTGTTCACCTTCATTTAATTCTTGAAAATATATATATAGTGTGTAATCTAAATTTTCTAAGTTTTAATTTTTTTTTTAATATTTTCATCTTATTTATTAAAAATATAATTAGAAATCTTTAAAAACAATTAGAATCATATATATTAATTATACAAATTACATAATTCCAATGACAAAAAAAATTATAAATTAAAAACACAATTTATTTCAACTTAAAAATTTATAAAAAATAAAAATAAAAAACTAAAACCCAGTCTCCCTTCCAAAAACACAAGTAAAATATATAGACACCTCCAATACATATTGTTTCCCACAAATTTGAATAAGATTGTCTTAAAAATGACACAGAAAATAAGATAGTTGGAAACAGCCCACACCTTTTGCACTTCTTTACAACCTGCCCTGCAATGGCTGCCAAGACAGGTTGTTGCCAGATACCATGCAAATATTCTAGTCAAAGATGAGAAACCTATCACTTCAATAGTCAAAGTCTAAAGAAAAAGACATGTGACAACTGACAGAAATCCTAATAACCCTAAAATCTGAAGCATTTGTGATTTATGACAGTCAATTTGCCGTTTCCAAATTCCAACCAAAACTCGCCCGAAAAGGAGGGTAGATTACCGGTGAAGGCACGGCCATGCCCAATGGTAGGCTGTAAAACATTCCAGACTATGGGAACACAGTAATAAGAAATAATAGAAGTGATTTTTCTTTGCATAAAAGGGATTTTTTCTGTTAGAATTCGAAAATTTTAATTTAGTTGCTTCAGTGTTGGTACGCTGCTGCCTAGATCCACGCTTTTATAAAATGGATCTATTTATCAATTTGATTCAGAAAAGAAGTCTATTTATCAGTTGGATTCAGATGTATTCACAGGACTTGAGCCTTTTGATCTTCGTTGGAAAAAACCGTATGCCTCTTCTGTAAAACGCAACCGTCTTGTTATAATGTAAGCCTTTGATTTGATTTTTGTTAAAAATGTTTTGCCTTCCACAATGTAACTACTTAGATATATGAATATGTGCAAACCTGAGTGTATAGATAGGCAATATGCATTTGTGTGGGTATAGATTTTGCTGGATTTTTTGTTTCTTTGTTTTGTAAGAGACTGAACCTTCAAAGTGCTGTGCATTGGAGGTGCAAAGGGAGCTGAAGGAGACAAAGACACGATTGAACGAGACTCTGGATGAACTTTAGTTAGGAAAACAAGGATTGATAAAAGTTTGTATTTTTTAATTCAATATCTTCATGGGCTTTTGAGTTGGCTTTGTGTCTTGAACAAAACCAAGAGAAAGACATGCCCTATACATCTTGCCCATCATCCTTGGTTTCAAATACCACACATGAAATATCCTAGACATAGATGTGATAAGCATGAGCATTTAAAAATGTTATGGCAGTTCAACTTTAGTCTGGCATATGATAATCTCCAAATGCTTGAAAGACTAATGTTTCCTTATTTCATTGAGCTCTCATTTAGGTTTGACAAAGACTGCAATACAAAAGATATATCTATCGCAGTTGTTGCGGAGGTGAGGAGGCACACCAAATAATTTTTCCAGAAGAAGGCACACCAAATAACTTTTTTTCAGAGTAAATATCCACGGGAAACCCAGCAATACTTCCCCACATTAGTGGATGGTAGAGGTGGTAAACCGCCGACCTTCCTCACAGAAGGCCGAACCCCAAAGGACTCAAGGCTCGAACCCGTGACCTCCCCCCGTACCGAGAGAGTGTGCACACGTCTTACCAATTGAGCTAACCCTTGGGGCTTCGGCACACCAAATAACTTACAAGAGAGGCGATCAACATAACAAGGAAGAGTACCTCAACTAAGAAGTGAACAAGTTTTCAACTCACTCTGTTCTTTCAGCAATAAAGGAATCAATCATACACTTTAGAATCTCACGTCTTCCAAGGCATTCAGTCAAAATGACTAGTACTACGGTACTAGCTTGTAAAACTTTCTCTCGCTCCATTTGCTACTTTATTAAGTGATGCTTATTCAATTTACCATGTGGTCTCTCATATTTCAAGTTTTATTATATCATAATTGCAAGATATGTAATTTATTTTCCTTTCTCTGGCTCCATTTGCTACTTTATTAAGTGATGCTTGTTCAATTTACCATGTGGTCTCTCATATTTCAAGTTTTATTATATCATAAATGCAAGATATGTAATTTATGTAATTTATTTAGAATTCCTGGTTATTTGAAGTTATAAGAGAAAGAAAGATGGTTATATATATATATATATATCATTATTTTGAAGAAAGTATTGTTTAAAAAAAATCCATCATTAAAAACATGATTTATCATTTTAATGAACATATTTTGATAATATATTTTTATAAACTTGTGCTACCTGCACTCTTCAATTGCCCAAGGTTCTTCATCTTGCCTTTAACCCACGAGCATGACTTAATAATGAGTCAATCCAGCCGTTGGGCATTATGCTCTTTGGTTTTGTGTTTTAATGGAAATTCAAGATTACACATATTTTAAAAAATATAAAAAGAACCACCAACTATAATATATGAGGCCCATATGTATAGCTGGGCTATCTAATTACATAGTAGGATTAGAAAATAAATGACTTTACGAAACTTTGGAAACTTAAGTATATATAATAATATATTTAAATTCTGATTAAAAAAGTATTAACTTAAGTTTTTGGTTTATGAATGTTTTATTGTATTTACAGTTTACTTTGACTTATGACTTATAATTGTGTTTAGAGGCGTTTTTTATAACTCCGTGTGAGTGAGATGTGTCTAATCTATCACAGTGTCGACTCTAAAAATAAATATTTGTAAAAAAAACATATCATCTGTGAGATGTGACTGGTGTGTCACATTGTCACTTAAAAAATAAAAATAGATCTACATAATAATATATTAGTAGTAAAATTCAATTGACTTGAGTAATAAAAAGAAAAATTATAAAACCAAGAACATATAAAATTTAGTTTTCAATTAGCTAAATTGCAAAACATATTTATCTAATTATGTATTAAATTTCAATTTAAAATTCCGTTGACCTAAAACCTAAGGAGACATAATGTTGGGAATAAAATATGGGATAGAAAATAAATTACAATTTTTCTTGCTCACTTTGGCATATTACAATGGAGGATTACAATCATCTTTATAAAGTTCTTTACATGCAAATACAACTAGCAAGAAACCATGGGTCACTAAACCCATGTGTATTCTTGCCCATTCCAAACCACTTTCCTTGCTCATTCCCAAGTCAAGGTTAACCCTAACATGTAAATGTTCATTGTTTTCTCTCATAGAGAAAAATAAGTCATTTCTTAAAAACAAATGGATACATGTTTAAAATCTTCATTTGATGGTAAAATGTTTTTCAAATTCCAATATATTCTTGAAAATCTAGATTTTAGAATTTTATATGGGTTATTTTACTAATTAAAGACTCCTAATATTAATTATTAGTTTTAAAGTAAGACAAGTAAAACAATTTTTGAGAAACTAATTGATTATATGATTATTAATGTTACTCATATTAATGCTGATATTCATAGTATCATTATACTTTCTTGTACGGAAATTTGAAGGGAGTTTGAAAATAGTTGAATATTCTCTATAATAGAAATAAGGTAAATTTAACATATATTATAAAATAATAATTATTTAAATTTAATTGTTTTATTTTTAATTTTTCGCTAGTCCATTTAGAATAAAATCTAAAGTTTTAGAATTTATAATATATATTGTGTTTTAAACTTTATTTACAAATATCAAATATTAGATTAATTTTATATTAGGTTTATTTTGTAATATAAATATAAAGTTTGGCAACTAGTTATAATATTAGATTCTAGTTTGGGTAATTTATTTTTTGGAATATATAGAAATTGGTTTTATTGTTTTATAATTTATTTTTGGCATTTTAATTATTTAATATTTTTATAATTAAATTTATAAATATATTATTAGATAATTTCTTCTCCTCTTGGAGACTATGTATAGAGTTTTAATGTTTTATTTGATATTTTGTGACTGTAAGTATAAAATATAGGGAAAAATGACCCATGACGAGCCTTTTGGCCATGCAGTTCCAACACTGCATGGAGATATTGAATGATTTATGTATATTTAAAAAAAATTTAAACATTGTAAAATAAGTTTTTTTAAATCTACAAACAACCTACTCCGCTATGTTTTTCTTAGTAGATTTCTTACTAGATTTTTTTGTCACTTATTTTTTGTATAGAGAATTGTAGTTGAATCTTTATTCGTACTTGAATTATGCTACTATGCTCATATTTACCCTATTTTGAAATTACTTAAGCAAGGTGGTTATTACCCCAGGTAGAAATATTTTTAGACATTTTTTAAATTAAAAAAGGTTTACACTTACTAATAAATATTTTAAACTTAAATATTTTATTTATGAATTTAATTCCAAAATAAACATTAATCAATGTACTTAATTATTTTAAAAATTGAGCATAGATATTTCATCATCATTCTCTTTAAAATAAAAATTAAACTATTCATTGTTATGGCAACTCGTTATTATAAATTAATATTTGTGGTTCTTGAATTGTTTTTAAAATTAAGTGATTAGTTCTACACATTAGATGGTATTGTACCAATTTTTGGCCATCCATTTAGATTTTCCACGATCTTGGGTGGGAAATTATTGATTACAATTGTTATTGTTTTAGTTACAATTCATGTGTATGTGTTTTTATTTAGCTTTTGGTCTTTCTTTGTGGTTGATGTATTTTGTCATGAGTCCATTGTAGAGGTGGTTGATGTGTGATTTCTTATTCACTACACTAAAACCTAGTAGGTTGTTTTCTGTCTTTTATTTTCTATTTGGTTTAGGCTTTCTTTTAAGGAATTGCTTTTACATGTCGAAAATTATGAATACTAAGAAACTGTTTTTTATATGAATTTATAATCCTTTAAGGATTTAGATTGTTGTTCAATTACTACCCGCAAAGTTTTTCTTTCTTGTTGGTCCTTCTAATATTCTAATGGCTTCCTTTCATGGTTGTCAACTTCCTTAGTATGATAGCGTCTTCTTTCCAGGTTAAAAACTATTTTTATTTTCGCTATGCTTCTCTAAAAAACTATCCCCCTCCCCAATGTGAATTTATATTTTTCTCATACATGAAGGATGTCAAGGAGAGTGCTAATCTAACTCTTTTTATTATAATAATGTAGAAGAGACCAATTTCTTAGGATAGAGGAGGTGGTTGCCTAGATTTAGAAGGTGGTTAAACCCATTATCTTTTTCTCAGTTTAAACTATAGTTTAGGCTCAACATCATTAAAAAATATGAAAGGTTTGGGTAATGGATAATAAAGTTCAGAACAAAGGAAAAATTAAAAACACGTAGCAGAAGCTATGGAGCATTTCCCCACATGCTCTTTTCTATTAAGCTCAAAATAAAAAGGATTACAATCATATCTAAGTGGGGCAAAAAAAAAGGTGATTTCTACCCAACTTGCTAAATATAGAAAAGCCTTAACCAATTTATACTCAATCAATCGGCATATGTGCATCATACACTACACAAGCTTGAATTGTCGAAAGTGGCATGCACGACACATATCCTAACTTGTTGAAAACACAACCCAGTGGGGAGTTATCTGAAGTTAAGGGACTTCACCAAGGGGATACATCTTTTGATTCAAGAAGATTATAAATAAGCAAGAGGTGGACGAGGTGAAGTAGGCTCGTAGAAAATGAAGACACGAGATAATTGTTTGATAAGCTTGATCCAAATTTTCTTTGGGGTATTAATGGCTCGTTGATCTCAGAAAGTATCTTTATGTAGCGGAGCCACATTACATAATTCAATCAGATATGAACAACGAATAAGAGTGCAAATAAAGTATATACCCTTAGTCTAGATCTGTGAAGCTCTTGCTTAGTAAAGATGCAGATCCCATTGCAGCAAGTGTGACTGAGCCATAGATTCTATTCAGGTGCATAACGTAGACCATCTAAAAGGACACATACATAGTAAATATTGCACATCGTATTTTTGTAACTGTCTATTTAGATGTGTAATCTCAAACACAGTTCAAAGAAGTTACATCAGTTGCATATTGTGAAGATAAGGTATTTTTCTTTATTTGCAATTTTATGTACATACATATTTCATATCAGGGATGTTGGATGAGACAAGGAGTAGGGGATTGTAGCCTCCTTCTAGGTGATGTTGGAGATACAATCAGGGTGTAGCTACATCATTTTTGTTGGTGCGGATCAAACTTAGGGGTTCATAGCCTCCATCCAGTCAGTGTTGGAGAACAACCAGAAGTTGGTACTTCCATAACCGAAGAGCGCAATTTTCCATAGGTTAGAATTTGAACATGTAAGTCTCATATTACACAATCAGACAAATATTTGTTCAGGTCGGTGTCTGAATATTGTGAGTTAATGCTCGTGTAGATTGAATTTATTGCATGTTGATGCCAGAAAGCCATAGATTGTACTTGTGATGAGGTCAACACTTGAATTGAGTGGGTGCTCAAGTTTGGATATTGTAATCTTCCACTGATGTAATCATACATATATATTCTAGATATACAATTATTTTCATATATTTGTGCATAGTTTTGGTTGTTCTTATTTTTGTTAAAGAACTTTTGTTTGGTGAAAAATTATCAAAGTTCAATAAATTACATGTCTGCGCAATTATTGATTCACCCCCCCTCTTAGTAATAAATTAATATCAACAATCGAACATCTTTCATTGGGGATTCAAGGAACACCTATATCTCATGCTCCAATTCCCTCTTAGGTGGTAACCATTTAGGATCCTAGAAAACTACTTTATATCTTGCAAAGGATCCTCTAACCAATGTTTCTTCTCTTTAGTACATCCCTCTAGAAATTCCTCTACCTTTACCGATTCATTTCCTTATTAATTCTCTCTTGAGAAGAGAAATGCAAACTTCCTACATAAATGATTTGTTTCATGGCTTGGTTAGCACTTACCTTAGAGATTTGGGATTTTCTTTTGAGAGCATAACTTTCCTATTTTGTCCAAGAAATACTAATATATTCTTCTCTTGAAGATTCGATCTATCACGTATAATTAATGGATTTCAAACATTGTACCACATAAATCAAGTGGTACTCTATCTACCTCCAATCCTTTCATATAGTTTTCACTTGAAACAAATTTTATATTACATTTTTTAGTGACCTTCAATTTCAAATCGTTATTTATCCATTCCATTGGGTGTCTATGAAGATGGCCATGAAATTTCAATCCAAGATTGTTGATCAGATCCTCTTCTATGATGTTGACCTATGAATTGGAATCAAATAGAGCATCCACATTTTTCTTCTTCACTTGGATATTGATATGGAAAAATTTAGTGATCTCCTTCTCTTTCATCAAATGGAGGATACTCAAATTCACCTTCTTTTTCATTGTAGTGTGTAAATTATTTTCATCTACATCTATACTACTCTCTCCCTAGTTGCTTAAATCTACGACTACCATGCTCTTCTTCTTGACATCATTCTTGTAGTTCTTTGGATTCAGATATGTATATAGCTTCCAACACTTATCTTTAATAATGTTATAACTCATATTACAATGGTTAAAATAGTTGTTTAAATAATTGCATTAATGTGTATTGTCTATTGTCTTCTTATCATTTTATTTCCACTTATTATTTCCCACATTCAAAGGTTATTAGTGCCTTTGAACCACTTGGTTCTATTTTTTATCCATATTCACTAGATAATGTGCTAGCACACAATCATCAACAACTTGCCTATGCCTTAATAGAATTATGTACATCTTTAAATGACAATAGGTACCTCCTACATACTTGAGGAGTACGTTTGGGTTCTTGGTTGATACACCCAACATAATACCTTGTTTTCTGAACTAAGTGGTGTACTCTTGTACACTTTTTCGATCCTTCTATTGGAATTAATGACAATGGATTCATTATTCCTCTTCATACTTAATAAGGTATAACTAGGACTTGATGAGGGATTTAAAACCTATGATTTAGTTACTAGGAGATCACCCTCCAACTTAAGCATATCCATGTAACTTCCCCACCAATTTTGGGGATGGAACTTTAAATTCATCTGAAAAATTATATGTTTTACTCTTCTTCTATGTTTTAAACAACGAAATAGACTTCTAAATGCTACAACCATTGATTCAAATAAATATCACAAATATCACCTTGGTATGGTTTGAGGTCTACTTTCACTTCCACTTTAAACATATATTGGGAAGAATTGATGGAGCTATAACTTGGCCTTTATTAAATTGTTCCTTTTTAGCTCCCTTTTCTTGATATTGATTGTATCTATATGTGTTGTCTAATATAGTGTCCAATATAGAGCTATAAAACTCCCCTAAAGGTCCAAATCTGCTTCAAGAACAACCCTGAGGATCATCATTCAATGTAACAATGCATGAATGTGGGAAGTAATATCTTTTGCACCTCACAATCTACATACAAATGCAACAATGCATGAATGTGGTAAGGATATTTCAAAGTAGTAAACAAAGGATTCAAACTTCACACTTTACATTCCTCATGCACAATGTGGAATGCAATGGGAAGGAAAAATAAAGGACTTAAAGGAAAAGAGGGGTGCAACAAAAGATATTTAATACTACAATAATATTTTGGGTAAAGATCTTGGGTTTTTGGAGACTCGTGTTCCTAATTGTTCTTTCAAACCTTGAAAACTATGATATTCAATTAAATACATGTCGTGAATAGCTTGAGGAACTCGATGTCTAGTACTAATGATAATTGGTGGCATACATAACCAAATGCTTTTGTTATTGCTTTGATACAATATACCAAAAGAGAACTATATTTGGTCCTATATATACTGCATGCCGTGCTTTCTTAAAAAAATGATATTTTTAGGTAAATGTATGGAAGCAAATTTGATGCGTAGAACTCCTACTAATTTTTTGTACACAAATTCATAGGCTTCTTGAGGCTACAATTGTTTCTAAAAAAATCTATTGAACTAAGATGAATGCACAATTTTTGACAATATTTTCTATGGTTTGTTGGGAGCCTTGATGAGCAATATGAGTCTTATTGCAAAATTTCCTATATTGGTATTTTGGTCATTGCAATATGGAAAATATCCTTCATAGCTATTGCAATATGGACATATTGGTTCCTTTAACACCGAGAATATTTCATTCTCTAAAGTGAGGNATTCATTTTTTTGTGCAAACCATTGACTCATGCTTCAATAATTCCCAACTTTGCAAATGTTTAAATATAGGTATTCTTGATAACTTGTATCAATTAGATCCTATTGCTATAATAACTCTTACAAAACCCCTTTGTCTTTTGGAACTTTTGTTTTCTAGTAATTATTGGATGACTTTATAAAAATGGTGTCAGGAATAATATATGTGTTGAATAAGTGTTTGAGTAAGTCTTTTACCACTATTTTTCTTTGGAACTTGGATGGTAATGTGTGCTTTTGCTATTGCATTAATAGATGTTGTGTAGTAACATTTTCATCCTTAAATTTGTGTATGATTATTTTTATAAACATGTTGTAATTTCATTTTCATACAATGATGATGATGATGATGATGGTTAATGTCCCCTTAGACCAAACTTTGGTCTAACGGACCTAAAGACATTAACTAAAACATTAGATTTAATATTTAAATTTATTTTTTTAGTTGATGATGATGATGATGATGGTTAACGTCCCCTTATACCAAAATTTGGTCTATCGGACCTAAAGAAATGAATTATTTAGTTTGTTTTAAAATTGTATTTCTATGCTCAAAGAGCTTGGAGAGAAGCATCCTGAGCTCACTATAATTTTGACAAGTTAAAAGGCTAGGAAGGTTGTGATTGCAACAAAGATTATGAAACTGAGATCTAATGTGGGTGTATGCAGGGCATTCTAAGAGGAATTTTTTTCATCCTCAATGTTCATATTCTCACAGAGATGGAAGATCCTTTCCACCCATGGTGTTTTAGGAACTTCCTGACGACCAATTTCACTATGTAGCTCATGAATGTTCGTTATTATCTTGGATATACTAATTTTTTTCTTTGAACTAGTTAAAACCAGGAGATACTTTTAATCTTCTTGAGTAGGGTTGATGACCTCCTTATAATATCTTAATTTTCTTTTATCCTCTAAATCTTTCACACACCACATTTTCTCCTTAAACTTAGAAGTAATAATATTTTTCAATGCAACATTTTAGTCAATTTCCCAATGGTTTAACCAATCCCTAGTATCTTTATATCAACCTTGCTTGAGCCTTGGGTGGTTTTGGCTAGAATTTAAAGCTAGCTTAGGAAGTCTATGGTCTCCCATGTTATTGATTTTGTGCTTGTACAATAGGAGCTAAGCCATAGCTAGGCTCTCGATAGGGGAAAGACCCACTTCTATAAGGAGAATAGGGTATGGTGTATTTCTTTTAATTTTGAGTTTATACGTTATAAAACACTTCTGGATTTGCTCAATATTTCTCCAGGATTCTCTAGAGATGCTGCAACCCCAAACCTCACACCCATACAAGATAACAGGAATGACTAAAGTTTCAAAGAGGAGCTTCTTTTTATCCCACATCACAAGGTTTGTTGCTTTACAATTATTTTCAAGACCAAAATAAGCTTTCCACCCTCCATTAATCCTTTTCTTAATGCCATAGTTCTAGTTGAGCTTGTGATGAATATCAATTCCTAGGTATTTGTAAGAAGACACTTCCTCCAAGTTTCTATTGTCATACACAGAATTAGTGTAAGTGTCCTTCTTGGATTTAATAATCATAATTTTTGTTTTGTCAGTGTTAACAGCCATACCCATGGTAGAGAAAAAATCCTTAAGAAGTCTTAGTTTCTTATCAATATCAGATGGACACCTTGCCATAAGAACAATATCGTCAGCATAGAGAAGAAGGATGATGACTATTCCAGCTAAGATTGTGCCAGCACAGCCTGCTTCCTATACAAAACCTTCTAGCTTATCTATGTAAATGCCAAAAAGGGTGGGGGAGAGGGGGAAACCCTGTTTAACTCTGATATCACACTTAATATATTTCGACCACCCCTCGTTGTTCTTAAACTTGGAAATGACATTCTCGTATAACCTTATTGCGGTGACTCTTAACTCAAAAGGAACCTTTAGCTCTTCTAATATATTCCATAGGTTATTTCTAGGTGCCGTATCGAAATCCTTTCTAAAGTCCACAAAGCAACAAAAGATATTGGATTTATCATTATGACATTCCTCCACAATTATCCTAAGCATAACGAGGTGGCCTGTTGTTGAGTGCTTCCTTATAAAACCCGCTTGGACTTTAGCTCGCTTACCTTCACTGTCAAGCCATATGTTGATCTTCTTTTCCAAAATAATACCATACAACTTGGCTAAGAGAGGGCTAATCACAATTGTCCGGTAATTAGAGGGGTTATTTGTATCCCCACTTTTAAAAATAGGGATAATGAGGCTTTGAGTCCAAGGTTTGGGGAACCCTTGCTTGATCGCTTGATTGAAAAGCTTGTGAATGTGAGGGTTGAGGATAGGACCTCCAATTTTTAAGATTCCTGCCTAGTAACCTTCAATGTCCTTAGTTTTTCCATTTTCTAGATGCTTAACCCAAAAATCAATCTCTTCTAATGAGAAAACTTCTTCCATTATGAGCAGGGTTTCAAAGTTATCTATGCCATTTGGGGATTCATAAATCTTTTTAAGATAGGAATTCCAGTTGTGTAAAGAAATTCTATTATTATCTTTAGTTTTTCTAGTTAGAAATTGCCACCAAAATTTCTCACAACAGGATTTGAGCCCAAAATCTGGTGACAGAATCCGATGACATCCGACGTAAAGTATGTTTTTGTTAGTTTGCAATGATGAATAGTACTGTACCTTCTGATTTCTTTAAGCATCGTTGATTTTCCAAATTTTCTCATCGTATATTTTTTGACGACACTAGTGTGTTGGATTTGTGACACTAGTTAGCTAGATTTGTGACACTAATTTGTCAGATTTGCGATGACACTTGAAGGGTGATTCGTCAAATTTGCGACAATGGGTGAAGGGGAGTTCGTCAAATTTTCGAAGACCTCAAGATATTTTTGCAAATAATATAAAGACATATTTCAAATAGTATCAATCCATATTTACAACGGTAAGTAGGTTCATATCGTTGGATATTCAATGACTGCCAAATTATAAATATAAACATTTTTAAACATTCTGACATGTTTTCTATGGAAACGATAGACGGTTTGCAGAAATTATTTATTCCTCAACGATGGGAAGTTTGAGGAATTGTTTTAGTCTTCAACGGCTAGCTACGAGAATTTATTTTTTCTTTGATAGACAGTTTGCGGCAACTTTTTTATTCTTCGACAAACCTCTGTTTGAGAAAATTGTGATACGTGGAACTTGAATTTTTAAGATTGCCTATAGTATTCATTCATGAAGTTTGTGACAAAATATCAAATAACAATATTCCTAATCCAAACGAACACAATCGACAACTGCTTGCTAGACTATGGGATGCAGCGAAACGAAGGGGTGATGGAAAATGTTATTGTCCATGTACTCAATGCAGGGGATTTGAGAGGAGAAGAATATTGATCTCAACAACCAAAAAACATTGTAGGGAACATGGACATGCTGAGGGGGGGAATGAATATCATCCATTTGTAGGTTTACCATTATAAAAATTTTATATGTTTTTCTTTGGTAAATGTATGCATTATTTTAATATTTCCTAGATTAACTTATAGCTATTGATGTATTCATGTATTTATAAAGAAAAGACATCCTATGGCATATCGTCTAGAGGAAGCGCTTTCAGAATAAGTTCCAGAGGATTATGGAGTGTCTATGTTGAATGGAGAACAAGTGAATGATCCTATTGAAGAAGATGATCATACTGATAACGTAGTTGAAGATGATGGTAAAAATACATTGATCCCTGATTCATTTAATGTTAGAATGGACGATGACGATGACGATGATAGTGAAAATATTGATGACTTTGATGATGTTCACGATATACCTCTTCTCGATAAGGCATGTGAGCCCCTTTATGAAGGGTCCAAAACAAATCTTCTCTCTGCTATATTGTTAATAATGAACTTAAAGGTTATGAATGGTCTTTCAAACATATCAATCACACGGATGCTAAGGTATGTAAAATAATCCATCAAATATATACGATTATGATAAATTTTATCTGTATTCCTCTAATAATTTTATTGTAAATTCATAATTCAAATTAATACGGATGAAGTGTGTTTCATTAATATTACTGATATATTACATTAACTCTATTTTTATTTTTATTTGATGTAGCTTGATAGCTAAATTTTTGTTACCACCATCAAATATTTTACCTCGCACATATCGAGATATATATTCCATCATGAAAGAGATTGGAATGCATTATGAAGCAATTCATGCATGCCCCAATGACCATGTTATATATTATAATCAGTGTGAATTTTCAACAGAATATCTGGAATGTCATATAAGTAGATATCGAACAAATCAAGTAACAAAAAAGGTGCCTCACAAGGTTCTTTGTTATATTCCCATCGTTCCATGTTTGCAATGATTGTTCAGGTGCAATAACATAGCGCAATTTATGGATTACCATGCTAGGAACAGAAGTCAAGATGATGTTATTCGAATCCCTACAGATGGTTCTGCTTTTAGATATATGGAGGAAAAGTGGCCTCACTTTAAAGAAGAACCACATAATCTTAGGATTTCTTTGGCAGCAAATTGTGTTAATCCATTTGCACAGATGAAATCCATTTACACGGTATGGCCTATTTTTGTTATCAACAATAACATTCCTCCATGGTTGTTAATAAAGAGGGAGCACACAATGTTGTCGATGATTATTCCATGTATTTTGTGTCTACAAATTTTTTATTTCTAATGTAGTTGTTGCATCTCATTTGTCGTATTATGTTTCCTAATTTCATATATATATTTTTTATTTTACTCTTCTGCATGGTTTATATATCTTAATGGTTCTCATAATTATATATTTTATATGTACTTCAAATCAATCAGGTAAGCTCCAAGTCAAAGATATGAATGTGTATATCAAACCTATTATAGATGAGCTACTGAAGTTATGGAATGGCATCACTATGTATGACGTATGAAGACCAATACGACAAAGGCAATTTCAATTCCATGCAATGGTTTTATGGACAACACACGATGCCCCAGGGTTAACCCATTTTTATGGTTTATATTTTTAAGTTTGACTTTAATTTCATTTAATTATATGTAGTTAATATAGTTTATATATTATTGTAATTGACATAGATATTCCATATCTATATATTGTAGGTCTTCATACAAAGGGTAAATTTGCATGTCCAATCTGTGGTCCTAAGATCAAATCTCGTCACTCAAAAGGATTGAGAAAGGAGGTGGTTGATGAGCATAGGAATTTCCTCTCTAAGAATCATAGGTATAGAACAACCGAAAATAATATTTTCAATGGGAAGCAGGAGACTACATTAAAACCACAAAGAATGACACCTCACCTTTCGAAGATGCAATACAATAAAAATCTTCAAGCTGGTACATATGGATCATCGTAAATGAATTGTTATGTGTTTTAATTATTATTGTGAGTTGTTTATTGTAGTGGCCATTTGTGATTTCTGTAATTTATTTATAAACAAATATTCAAGATGTCCATCGTGATCATGCCAAGGCATTAATGGGATTCCACAAGGAATGAAAAGTTATCCTATACAATTCATCAGGTTACCCTACTATGAGAACCTACAAATCGCTCATATGTTTGATACAATGCATATTGGAAAGAATGTGACTGAAACATTATGGCGAATACTAGAGCTAAGGAGCACGAAAGATAAAATTCTGAAAGCTTGCAAAGACATTCAAGAAGGCAACCATGTAATGAAAGATGTCATTCAATTTCATAGAAATGGAGACCAAATTAATATAAACTCAATTCCATGGATGTTTATGAAGCAGCAGAGTAATGTTGTCAAAGAAGTAATGTGGAAAATTAAATTTCCCACTGGATTTTGTGGGAACTTGAAGAATATCATAACAGAAAAAGGTGATTTTGTGGGGGTCAAAACGCATGATTGGCATGTCTTCATCAAGGTAATTATTAATGTTATGTCCATATAAATTTTTTTCATTTTATTGCATAAATTTGTTTTCTTGTTTGTATACTCTTTGTTAAAAAAATGATGTGGTTTGCATATTGATATCATATGTCCTACCTCTCTCTCTCCTGAACAACTTCAACAACAATGTCAAACAATTTATATATAATCTTGGGAAATACATGAGGTAACTCGCAATTAGTTGCGTGCGCTTATTGTTTCTTTAATTCTTCGTATAATTTATATTTGTTTTTTGTGCACTAATTCTTAATGTTTTTTTTGTTAAATATTGTTATTGGTTTTTGTCACTTGTAGATGGTTAACATCTAAAGAAATCCATAAAGAAGATATAAATTATTGGAGGAGAGAAATTCCTCGTCTCATGTGTGAAATGCAGAAGCATCTACCTTCGGCCTTTTTCAATGCACATGAACACTACCTCATACAACAAGTTGAGGAGATTGAATTGTGTGGACCTATGCACTCATGGTCCATGTGGATGGTTGAGAGGCACTTGAAATTTATTAAGGGTTTGGTGAGGCAACGAGCACGTGCTGAGGGTTTTATGATGGAAGAATATATGGTATACCAAAACATGTTTTATGTTAGTGAATATCTTCCTAATTTAGCGTCAAAGCTGAATTTACGTCGCATTTGTGATCCAGAATCCAATAACAATTTTGAAGGGGAGTACCTAAAGGGAAAGGTAGATCAAGGAAAGTGAAAGGTAATTATTAGCTAGTGGATGTTAATTATATCATATAATTAACATCAATTAAGAGCATATATTAAGAGCATATACTCAAGGTCCACTTGTGCTCACTACTTATTGCATCAATTAAGAGCATATACTTTGTTCAGAAAATTTACATTTGTCTTGAATTTTAA
>LPNX010986935.1:78030-128030 GCA_001517045.1 Pseudotsuga menziesii | reverse complement strand
GTCTTTAGTAAGTTAAAACATCAACCAAAAAAATTATTTTTTCAAAATTGATTCTCTGCAAAGCGCATAAAAATGAAAATTTCTTAACTTCATAAAAATGCATTGCGCAGATCACTAGGGTCATTTGGAAAATGCATTAATTCCTTCTCTATAGAGCAAATTGATCATTTTTTTTTCTGTGTGATTGGGGGTTTGGAAATGCATTGGGTGTACTATGGTTTTTAATTTCATAGGTGCCTTCACAAATATCCTTTGCATATTGCCTGCCACAATATAAAATGTAAATGCATTCTCCTCAACACCAAACAAAATTCTCGACCACTGTCTACCCTAAAGCTATTTCTTTTAATCTGATAAAGGACATAGTCCAGGATCTGTTGTGGAAATCATGTTCAATACTTTTTACGGAATCTTGGAAAGCAAGCTTTCCATTTCGACAGGGTAAGTTGAAAGATCATTTTGGCATTTGTCAAGTAAGGGTTGAGGAGATAAGTATGTATCCAATCGGAACAATTATGCTACTTAGATGGAAAAAGTTTGGGAACAAAATTCCCAAACACTATCAACCCTAAATCTATTTCCTTTGATCTGATAAAGGAAAACTATGGAATACATAACTTTGGTTCATCAAAACACCCAAAATATGCTTTTAAATTCAATAAATTAAAGGTTTCTTACTTGCTATTGTGTTGTTGCTCATATTATATCTTTTTTCTCCTCTGCTCAGCATGCCTAGCTTCAAACTCATCTCTACTCAAAACTAGATGAATAGAGTTGTAATTACCCATACCATAATCCATATATTCTCTGAAATTTACAAACTTACCCAATTAGAACAAATCTATTCAATATTATCTAATTTAACTCAGAAGATTAAAAATTGAAATGATTCCGCAAACTTAAGAGTAAGACTGGCTCATAATAGGTAAATTCTTGGCAAACAAACTCACTCCAAAACTAGGTTTCAAAAACAATTCAGTAATGTGTTTTTTATTCCAGCTTTGGGTATGTATGTATAATTTTTTATTTTATAGGTCAAACTTGACTAAGTCTTGCACAACTCACCAAGTATGTCCATGTCTACCAAGCCTGGCTAATACTAGTAAAACTAGCAAATTAAGATGTGTTTGACCATGTCTTCAAACTTAACAAGTGATGGCCATTTTGACCAAGTGTAATCATCATGCTTGACTCAGCAAGTCAAAATCAGGTAGTCAAAAAACTCGGCCATTTTAAGTATGATCCTATATATAAAAAAATCATTTAAGATATAGTAAAATAAATCAATACAAAATAACACCTCACCTTTGAACAGGAGGGACAAAACCTGTTATATATCCATGTGCTCCATACATATTTGTTGGCATAATCTATCCACTAAATGGCATGTCAAAATGATTAGGTCCATAAATCATGTATGGGACACCACTATTACATGCCATGTAAGCCTTTGGTCACCACTATGCACCAGGCCAAGAATTATATGCAGTAGGTGCAACATATGGAATCATACACCCTTCAGCACCAAAATCCTGTGATGTTCTCCACTGCATCTCATTGGCTGTAACAATGAGAAGGCACCCAACATGTATCATTTACAAATGTATCCATTGGATTCTAATTAGAAAAGAAAATTATAGTGAAAATAGAGAATACAACACAAAAACATCCTATAACACTTTCCAATACGTGAGTTTCCCAATTGAAAATCAATATAAAGATGACTTGCTAGTAGAGGGTTTTCGAGCTCGCTTATTTTTCTTCTTTGTTTCTGAAAACAAGCAAAGTTTGAAGTGCATGAGAAACAATGCTACAGATATATACCTACTTATCATGGATAAAAAAATCCACAAAGCCATAAATCCAAAAGAACCACCCCAATAAACATGCTACATAATAACTACCTGTCTCAACAATAGGAAACTTTAGATGAACTTCTTCCTCAACCAATGGGGCACTGTCCTACGATAAAGGCTCTTTTGTGCTCATAGACTCACGTGTTGGCTCAAGCGGCTCAACTATTTTTGTAGAGCGTTTTTTCTCTGATGATTGTTGTGGGTGTTTAACAGTTGGATTTTTTTCAGAAATGTTGTTCCGAGTGGTTGGGGTTTTGGAAATGCATTGGGTGAACTAGGGTTTCGAATTTCATAGATTCCTTCATTTGAACCATAGTAGTTGAGGGTTTTGAATTTCATAGAGCACTTTAAGGGTGGTCTGTTGAAACCTTATTCAACCAGTTTATACAGAATGGATAGTGGTAGGAAAATTAAACTATAGGTAATGGAAAAAATACAATGAACATGCAACAAAATATAGACAATTTCATCTCCCAACATCTACCCCAATTGAATATTTTGCAGGTCTGATCTGCAGCAACCTAGCAGTAGCACTCTGTTTCAATTTATTCTAGAGATAAGGAAATGAAATAAGTTCTTATCCAGTCTAGGGAAGCTTTCTTTGATATTCTATGTTTCTGAACCCAAATTGTGCAATAAACTTGGCCCAATATCATGATTCATCTTCATCCTCGAGAGTTTCCCATAAAAGTGGACAGTGGACCTTAAGTCATATATAGTGATTACCTAATGCCTTTGAATGTAGAGAGGGAAAGAGGCTACCTTTTATCCATCTCATTAGTAAGTGATTGTTGCCTTCGCCTGATATAGAGGATGGTTTCCAACTTGTTATTAACAATCCAAATTTAACACAAGGATATGGATGTAGTTTGTCTCCCTGTTATTAGCAATCTTGACACGTTCAGAATCAACCACTTAGGAAGGTTGAAATCTCCACATTAGTTGCAAAGTGGGAGTGTTGTTGTTACTTGGGGATTATAATCATTATTATCAGTATTATTCTAGCTATAGTTTACATGGATATTGGCTATTGTTAATTGTACAAGGGAATTGGTTGAAGGGCTTGGAGATAAATGTAATGTTTTTAGAGAAGATAATAAAATTAGAGATTGGTTTCCCTCTTTAACTTTTCTTTTGTAGTATTATATGAATGTTTTGTGATTCATAATGTTTAGTTAGCACTGTGTATTGAATTTTTTTATGTTACAATCAAATGTGAATGCCTATATAATGGACATGTATGTTTGCACAAGCTTTGTAAAAGTTCAAATAAGTCATATTAAGTCTACAATGTCCTTAATTAGCTCTCCATCATTTCACATAGGTCTAGGAAGTGATTTGGGTGAGACCTTCCTCCCCTCTAGGAGAACTAAAAACATCAATGCAATATACTACAATGGTACCATTTATTTTCCTCGGTATGAGAACCTTAGTATTAATGTTTGCAGCAACAAACAATTTTCTTGTCAGGACCAATTCTTAAACATGGATGTGCTAATTAAATGGGAACCTTGGTCACAAAGAGTCAAATCTAGGATTAGTGGGAAAAGATATTTGAACATTTCATCCTACAAGAAACCAGTTGTAGGGTTGGAATACCATAAAGCTTCAGGAGTATGTCTTGTGTAAAGGAAATGTATTAGGACAATAAAAATTTGTTTGGTGTAAGTTTTCACTAAGCCTATATAAGTTTCTTAAGAGGATTGCAAAAACCCCATAATATCAATATTGGAGGAAGAAACATTTTTGCTACATTATTGTGGACCTAGTTACTTTGAACCATTTGGTCATTCACTGAATCAAGCTGTTGAATTCTGGGTTTAGAACACAATTAATGTGTACATTGTATAATTTGTAGTAGATAATAACCAATCATTTTCAAAGGAAGAATAAAACATCAAGAAAGGGCTGCAGAGGAGGATTATTAGAGAGATCCCAGTTTGGATTAAGGTTTATATGGTGGAAGTAGGATTTCTTCCATTCACTACAACCCACATCGATGAGTAAATCCTTACACCCTAAGGGAACAGTTAAGGATAGGTGATAGTAAATCCTTACACCCTATGAGTATAATCACATAGGTGATAGTTTTAGTAGTGTGCAAGTTGGATCAGTGGTGGGAGGAGTTAGTAGTAGCTTGGGAGGGCCACCATAGTCTACGAATAGCTTGGGGATGTCATCACAATCCACAACCAGTCCTAGATAGCTTATATAGTCATGAACCTACCCTTAGAGGGCTTACAGAGTATTGCCCAACTTCTAGACGGTATATACAGTGATATCCCATCCTAGGAGGATCATACATACTCATGTACCAACTACAAATAGGTCACAAAACAGGTATAGAAGCCCCCCAAAATTGTAAAAATCTTAAAATATACCCTTAAAATCCCTAAAACAGACCTTCCACCAATATTCTAAGGGATTCCTTTGCTTACCCTCAGCACCCTTTCTATGGACTTAAAACAGCCTCACCTGCTCACATTGTCCCTCGACCCTCTTTGGTTCCAAGATGTAACAACCTTATTCTAGTAATATACAGTCTGGAAATTCATTTTGCAGACTGTCTCTAAACACTACCCTAAGCCTCCACTTGCACACATAGAAAACATACAATTGGTTGAGGTTAAAATTAGTGATAAATAACATATTTAGAATGCACACTTCCTAGGGCACTTCCTACGGTACATTTCGGACCTCATATGAAACACATGTTGTTCTCTTTCCTTTATTGACATGAATGGGCAATCTTACAACTGACTAGTAATTGCATAATGAAATGAGGGATGTTACATCCATTTAATAGGACTGTCATAAGCGTTTGGTGTTGTGTTTGGATATATGATATACATAAAGGATTTATCTATTTTCTAATTATAAGTATCTCAAGGTTAATTGCAACTACCTAGATCCAAGGGCTACCAAATCAATCCTAGACCATCACTTGCACACTTACCAAGGCTACTCCCCTCTCTTATGGAATTTATTATTATTTTGGAGGAGTTGGTACATGGTTTCAAACGTGGCAGAGTTTATCCTTGATACTTATATATTATCCCAAGAACATGGTTGTGTGGGGGATACTTTACGATGGAGTTCTATATCATACCCATTGTTTGCACCCTTCTCTAGGGCACACCTTCTTTGGAGTTTTTTTCAGTAAGAGTTTGATTTGGTTTAAGAATGAAATGTCCCTTTTCTCACATGTGGCATCATTTAAGAAGAGGAGCATTCCGCATTTGAGGCTCTTTGTGCACACATCTTTAGGTCACACCACTCCAAGAAGCCTTGCAAGTCATCTAATAAAGGGTTCTCATGTTAGGAGAGGACAAGTGGCATGTTGTTGAATATGTCAAGCACATTTGAACTCTTCAAGGCTAACATCCTAAGGTTTTGGCCTCATTTTATTAATTTTTGTTTTGGTGGTAGTTGGATGGAAACCTACAAAAGAATAGTAGATCCTTATTTGCAATGTGTTTCTTCCATTGTGGAGAAATGTCCTTGGCCATTGGATTGATTGCTGAAGATATACTTGCAGATTTGGACCTAGAATTTTGGATATTCAAGGCTATCATTTTGCATTATAAGGATGTTGTCATGTACTATTTTTTTCTTTTCCTACCTGAAAAATAATTCTACTAATATAGTGTTTATTATCCATCATAGGAGGGTTGTGAAGAGTGATCTGTTTGTCCTCTTAAGAATTGATAATATCAGGTCTGAATTATGAAATGTATGGACTGACTATTCAATGGAATATTGTCTCTTTATTGGATATATTTAACTTTAATGTTATAATTTGAGGCACATATATAATGGAATTGTTTTAGTATATTTTTTAGCTTTGTGCATTGGTTGTAAGTGTGAATTGTAGACCTGTTATGGCCAAGCCTTAAAAATATTGTAGAAAAAGCTTGACATGCCTAATCAGGGATATTGGCTCAAGTGAAAGATACAGTTTTTATAAGCCTATGAACGAGGAGTTCAACAATCAACACCATTGACATCAGGTTACATGGAGGGCTTGGTTCTTTTGATTCAACGCCCTTCCCATATTCTCATACATGATAGAATCCAAGGAAAAAGCTACAATCCTGCCAATCTTGCATTCATAAAAGTGTTTTCTACTGAATTCCTACTAATGTTATGGTTGATGAGTTTGGAACCAATATCAAAACCCTAGGTCCTTCTCAGATGAACTCAAACCCTAGCACTTCAATTATCCTCTAGGTTTTGTCTTTCAGAAACCCCAACCCTTCAAGTATCTTCTAGGTTTTGTCTTTCACAAACCGTAGCACCTTCCTTCCTTGCATAAAGACAATTATAAACACTCCAAGAAAGGCTTTCTTCAAGTTACAATTCATCCAATCAAATCTCACATGATTCTACATGAATAATAGAACTAAAGACACTCTCCTTAGGGATCAAGTCCCAACATATTACAGATCTAAAATTTACTTATTGACAACAAAATTGTTACAGTCACAAATCTGCCCTCTTAGCTTCTATATACTTGTCAAATCACTCAACAAAATTATCTAACTGTTTATGATAAATCAGCATACCAAATATCCCTAGAAACTACTCATTCACCATGAGAATATACTTTGAAAACCAGCTCTTCAAGTACACAGTTTGGACAAGAATGTACACTTGACATATACATAAAAATGAAGTTACAAGTACGTACCAACAACTTATCACAAGTTGGTACAAAATCATCCTTCAATTTTATCCACAAGCTAATAGTCTCCAATGCATCCAAACCCTATCTAGAGTGTCTACCATCAATAGAAAACACTAATGAGAAATACAAAGGCCTAGCAATGTATCCTTCCAAGCTATCTAGCCACACCAAAATCCTTAAAACAAGTTAGCACCAACACCAAGAAGTCCATTATTGATATTTTACTAAGCTTGCATCACACAAACTCTCCAAGAAAAGTGCTCCAAGACTCCTCTAGGGTTTCTTTTCCACAAACCCTAGCCCCTTCTCACATGGAATCAAACCCTAGAAATTCAAGTATCCTCTAGGTTTTATCTTTCACAAACCCCAACCCTTTAAGTATCTTCTAGGTTTTTTCTTTCACAAACCCTATCACATTCCTTCCTTGCATAAAGACAAGTATAAATATTCACGGAAATTTTTTCTTCAAGATACAATTGATCCAATCAACCCTCACTATGATTCTACATAAATAATACAACTAAGGACTCGCTCCTCCCTTCATATATAATAGGTGACGGAGGCCAACAATAGTAAAGTGGACTAAATCCACAAGCAACCTAATCTATTTTCAAGATATGGTCTCCTCTTGAAGTGCTCTCTATCCAAGGTGTACACATGTTGAGACAAGGCTCCTAAAGGGGTGTTCTCTCCAAGTACAAGTTGCATTTACATAATCCTTTTGTAGAGACCACCGATATAGGAATTGCGAAACCATGGACCAGTGTGACCTTTCCTTTCCATCTTATGAATTGGATAGGAATTATCTGAGTACAACAAAGTTTTGTTGTTGATTTTCCCAGCCATCTTCACCGTCTCAAATTTTTGAAATTTCATCTAGTTTTGCACATAGATATTTGTTTTTGCATTATGAAAATATTGTTGAACAACAAGATAAACAAATCAATCATTTCCAGAAATGTAACTTGAGGCAGTTTCATTTTGATGTCATTGCAAAATAATTCTAGACAAGAAACCCTATATTTTTAGATGCATGTGTGGGTAAAGGATAATCCATTGAGCCATTTTTTAGGCTGGAAATGAGATAGTACAACAAATTTTTGTCGTTGATTTTCCCATCCATCTTCACCATCTCAAATTTTGGAAATTTCATCTAGTTTTGCACACAGATATTTGTTTTTGCATTATGGAAATGTTGTTGAACAACAAGATAAACAAATCAGTCATTTCTAGCAATGTAACTTGATGCAAAATTCCATTTCCTTATTTAAACATTTTTCTTTGTGTCAAGTTGAGAATATTGTGATGATGGAGGAGCCTACATCTCTCTCTCTCGTAGATATTGTTGATAATTTTGCATGTTGGCACCCTCATGTTGATTATGTTTAAATTTTATACAATCCCTATCCACTATTGTGTGGAAGAGGCTTGTGGGAAGACTTGCCATGCATGTTAAATGTCTGATGATAGTGTACATGCTCATGATCTCATGATGAATATTACAGCATGTTTGCTTATGATGATTATTTGCAATTTACATTGATGTGTTATAATCACACATCAAGGAGAACACCTATGATGATGATGATTGCTCTAAATTATGTCCTTATTGCACAAAATAAAAAATACATGTATGGGTGTCAAATTCACAAGCCCTAGATTAAACATGAGACCCACTTCCCAACACCAAATCAACAAGGGGTCTGCATTTCTTTCAATGCTTGAGCACCAATGTTTATATTTTCATTTCAAGATTACTTAGAAAAGATAAATCTCTTTAACAGAGCCCCCACCTGTGCCCTCAATTTCATGATAATTTGGTCGATCCCTCAAAATCCTTGTATACTCCAGTAGAGCAGATAATGGCACCTGAATTACGTACGCATCCCATATCTTCTAGATTCATTGTTCCTAAACCCTTCGATGCTCGTACTAGAAGTTTTCATTTAAATCAAGACCTCGAATTGGGGTTTATTTGTTAAAATCATGGGACCTCAACTTAGGGTTTGGTAGATATAATGTATAAATCTAAAAGGACTCACTGGGCCTCCCAACCTGGGTCTCACTTGTACAAGTTGTAGATCAGCATAAAACCTTAGTTTGTTTTAAACAGGTGCATGATCATCTTCACTTCTAGGAAATATGTGAAGCAATTTCCCATAGGAACATTCCTGTGGAACATTGCAAAGCAATCCCTTTTATTCACTATGTTAAATGATGGGTAGTTTTTGGGGCAAGAAGCTTGGTAATTCAAGAAAGTTTTCCATCTAGCATTTAGAGGATTTGATGCCATATCAAGGACTTTCCTATCCTATCAAGGAGGAGTGTTCAACCTTGAAGATCCACATCTACCGTATGAAGAATTTGTTCAACATTATTAAGTACCCTTATTTGAAAATTGTTCTTCAATGACTGAAAATGATCATGCTTGATGACAAAAAGAGTTATAGTCAAAAGAGTAACATTTGAGATGTGTGCATTGAGTTATTCGGTCCATTGGATATAGGGGTAAACACTAAAACCAGGAAGCGTAAAACCATGCATAAATATATGATCTTCGTAGAAACTTGTGTGAATATCAAGAAAATAGTTAATGACAAAATGAATAGATAACGATTATATTATTTGTTTCATTGGATATAGGGATTGAATCTATTATTAAACATATTTTACAATTTTATAACATTTAGTTTAGGATTTTGTTGTGATGATTTGGAAGTTTATCTAAGTTACATGTAAGCCTACAGGTGTAGAGTAAGGAGAGAGGAGTGGCCAAGAAAATGAATAATCAAATCAATGTAGAGTGGAGAAGTGACCTAGAAGTTGTGTGATCAGGTCTATGTAGTGATAGAAGCTCTCAGAATGTGAACTCATCTATAGAGGTTTGAGAAAGTAATGAATTTTGTTGGATATCCGACATATATGCTATACTAGCGACATCCTCAATCCGTTTGTTATATGACTTTAGCCATGTCTGCATGGAGCACATTATGAGTGTAGACCCTTTATCCAAGGAAACATTGAATATGAAGGTTGGCCTCCTCTCCTTCTCGTAATTTTTAGAAGGAGAAATCATTGAGGAAGGCATGATACAATTAATTTAAGAGCTTTTTTTTATTTTTGTGGCATATTATTTTTTGGTTCTTTATACTATGGGATACATCAACATTTTTCTTGTTTTAGCTGGAGATATAGAGTTTGTTTTCATCCCCTCAGGGGTGTGTTTTATCCACCCTTGATGCCTCCTTGGATAAGTTGTTTGGGCTCCTTATGTTCTATGTGTGGCATTGCTACTTCAGTCATCTTGGGATTGTGGGTTCCATCCCTCCCCTTGGGAAATTTTTTGATACTTATGATCTCCACTCGTTACTAAACTGACTTATTGTCAGGACTATGTAAAAGTTACCTTTGATTCACTATTGAGTATCAAGGAACACCTCTTTTTCTTCTGAAAAAAAGTTACAAAATATTTGCAAATGATTTTATTACATATATTGAGATCCACAAACTGGGTCTTTAATATTTTTGGGTGAGGAAACAAACTAAATTAAAATAGGTACACCTAAGAATATTGTAAAAAACATAGTTTGTATTTTGAGATAAACTGGCTGAAGCATTTGATATGGAACGACTTGATATCTATATTGTGTTAAAGGACTATGTGATGAACTGTTATACTAGGGAATTATTAATATTATTCAGAATAATAATATCACCATTATGTCATGCTTATAAATCTTTCCAAGTTTTTTGTTGGTATTTTTCTATTATTTGCCAATTTGTTTTCCGGGCATGGTGCAGGTAGAACCAAACAAGTATTTGTCCGAACTGTCTTCCTCCAGCGAGGAGAGTTTAGGAAGGCTAGAGGAAAGTCAGAATTCAGTAGGTCCACAAGTTCTATATCAACTAGATTTCATAAGATCATAAGAAAATTCAATAAATGCATGGAATTTTTTCTTAGAGGAGGGGGGTCATGTTCCTATGATGATGAAACATTAGGAGACATCAAGGTGCCTTTAATATACAAACACCTAGTGAAACAATGGGTACCTAGGTATCTTCCTCAAGTCAACACTGATTTTTGTGTGAATGACAAGATATATAGAATTGCACCGTTGTCATTTCATGTATTGGGGTTGTTTTGCATGGATGGCATAAAGGTTGGATATGGCAGATGTATAGAATTGATGGAGTATGTTGGACCCTCTTACAAATACAATGATTGGATGCTCCTGGTCCAATATGCACAAAGTATATGTAGATATGGGTTGTCAAAAAATTATTTACAACTGAAAAACAAAGATCAAGATAAAGAAGCAACGTTGTACATTGACGGAAGGACAAAAATAACTAGGAATATTGCGGGGTTTATAAACAATACACAACCAAGGTCTATACTTAAGCATCCCAACTGCATATTCAAGGCACATGAAGGAAATTGTGTCTTTGTATGTGTCATTAAATCAATAGCTGCTGGGGAAGAACTGCTTATTAATTACAATTTGAATCGAGTAGATACAAACACGGTTACTATGGATGTGGTAAATCCAATAATTTTTCCAACCTTTTATTAATTATTTTAATATATTTATGATTTCTCGTTAGCACATAATTATAATTTTTTATTAAATTTCCTATGTTGACTTCGTAGGGAGGTGATGGGGGGTGCATCACCCCAGCAGAAGGTGAGAAGAGTACACAATCCAAGAGGCAATAGGTATACATCAAAATGTTATGTTTTAAAATTGTTTTAGTGAGTATTTTGGTTTCGTTAGGTCATTTTTAGTATGTTTTTTATGCAAGGTTCTTTCAGGGGCACGTCCCTGACATTAGATGTTAGTAGACCTGCCTCAAGGCGGTAGGTATACATTGATATTAGCATTGTAAATATTTAGTATGGACAAACAAATTTGTTGTTATATATTTTCATTAGTATATTCGGTTTGTTTATATAATCTTATCTATTATCCATGCAGAGTGTTGATCAGGGAAGCCACTCGACAATTGATCAGACGACTGCAGCATTGGGGCAACAGGTAAACATGAATGTAATTCTACATTTTAAATACTTTAAAATTGTACACATGTACAACATGTAGCATAATGTTTATTTTATTATGTATTTTTTCATTTTTATGTTTGCTTTCATTATGATAATGTTGTCTACTTTTTTTGCAGGTTGATGATCGAGGAAAGTCCCCAGCTGTTGATCATATGACTAGAGCCTCAGGGAAATAGGTAAACATAAATGTAATTCTATATTCTAAATACTTCAAAATTGTACACATATAAAACATGTAGCATAATGTTTATTTTATTATGTATTTATTCGTTTTTATGATTGCGTTCATTATGATAATGTTCTATACTTTTTTTGTAGGTGGATGATTAGGAATGTCCCCAGCCATTGATCAGACCACACCCTCCTCTAGGCATCAGGTAAACCTAGATGTAGTTCCAGGAATCTATCATGATAGACATTTTTTGTTAAAATCATTTTTTGCGTAGACTATTGCTTCAACAACTAAGCAATGTTTTATATATTTATGTTGTAGACAGGGGATTTGGTTATGAAACATCAGCTCAATAGTCTTAATATTTTGATGTCTACCAGTTGTTCAATGATGCTGAAATTGTTACGTCTGTAGATCCGTTGAAGGTGCTACAAAAGACCATGAGAAAACAAAATGAGGAATTGGTTCGTCTGGCATTGACAGTTCCACAGACAGACGAGATCAAAACAAAGATTCAATTGTTGATCTAGAGATGTCAAAAATTGAAAGTAAGTTGTGGAATAATAATGTAAATTCCTTTAGAACTTTATAATTTTTATTTTATTTTATATGGTATTGAACTTATAATACAATGGTTTTTATTTACAGGAAATTCTGCAATTTAACATTGGTGTTCAAGGCATTGTTGGTCCCAGTGACCAATACACTCCATGTAAACCACACATTGTACCCTTTTTGTCTACTGAACAGTCGGAAACATGCTCTACAACACCGTCGAGGCCAGCAGAGGGTGCAGCCGATGCTGATCGACCCACAACAGATCCTGCAGAAGAAGGGGTGTATGCAAGGTTTGATAACAATGCTGATGCTGAAGCAGTATTTCCTGGATCTTCTCGTGTCACTAGCACTGTTTCAATAGTGAAAACATTTTTGGTGAACGATGAACTCATTCCAATAAATATAGAGAAGATTCCAGGTAATTATAGATTGTTCAATTTAGTTTTTATAATTTTTTTCTAATATACCGATAATTTTTTTAATGTTGATTAATGATGGCATAACTATTTTGCAGGAAACGATGTATTTTATAAAAATCTAAATGATTTTTCCTTGGAGATCTTTGGGCCCACCATCTGCACAAGGTGGGACAGACAAGAAAAACTTTAAAGGATGAGCCGACTAATCAGTTGGTTGGTCTGTTCGAAAAAGATACCTTCGATACATCGAAGGTCCTACAGAAGGTTGGACAACATTTGAAGATTGTATGAGACCAATATAGGGTTCACCTAGAAAAGAACCCTAGGTATGAGTGCCCTTTGATGATTCCATCAAGGGAGTGGAAAGACTTAGTGGAAGATGGAAAAGAGAAGGGTCTGAGAAAAGCAGGAAAGATACCACCAAAAACATGGAGGTATGCAATGCATTCCATAATGTAATGGTAAACCTTATTATTATTAAATTTTATATCAAATTTGGAACATCAACTATTGTCATTCAACACTTGATTAGGCTATCAGATACATCAAAGGCTACCAAGGCAAGACTGGAAAAAATTGGTCAGCACAAGCTTGGGCTGGTGGTTATTCAAATTTGGCATCTCGAATTGTAAGTATCAAAAACCTTATACTACATCCAAAAAATATATAGAAATTATTTTTGTTTTATTCTAGAAAAAAATGTAAAATTAATGACTTCATGCAAATATGCAGGCCGACCGATTCAATAAATTTCCCACTCAGTAAGACATGAAACTTGGCTTCCAACACGGCTTTGAATCCATTGTTGAACATCGAAGAAGCTTGTATTGGCATACTGCACGATCTTCTGCTGATCCATCTGGTGCACAGGTATATACAAACTATATAGTTTAATGGAAATTTATTAATTCTCATGCAATTTATTCATTATAAAAAATAAACATAAATTATTTATTCTATTTTGATCAGGAAAGTAATGATCCCGTTAATGTCGAGGATGTACACCAACTAGTCGAAGATCTTTCTTTAATTCCTGGTAATGAATTTATTAATATGCTATTGTTTTGTATAGATAATTGCAGATGATGGACATTAATTCTAATTCTCCACAATTCAACTGCAGAGCATATAGATGTAGGTAACACTGAATAGGTTGAGCCTGTATAGGATAATGATGAACATGTTGATGTGCCCATGCTAGGTAAAAAAACACCTTTGTAATGTTTTTTAAAATGAATTACTTATATTTATAAAAACAAAAAAAAATTAATGAAACATTTTTACAATATTGAAGCAATTTCGAGCCCCTCGCCACAAGTTCAACCTTGCGAGCAATCTACTATTTATACTGATGAGCAAATTTCGGAAGATGCGCTTCTTACTAAATATGTAAAGAGAAGAAAAGTAAAAAGGAAGTGACTGAAGAAATTTTGAGTAATTATTATTTATAATAAAAAAATTTACATCATTTTTTCCTCTATTTCATGAATGAATGGTTAAATGAGTGATTTCATGAATGGTTTACTGAATGTTTTATCGGCTATTGACTAAATGAATGGTTTAATGAATGATTTAATGAATGGTTGAATTAATGTTTTTTCAGCTGTTGAATGATTGAATGTTTTATTGAATGATTTAATGATTTTTTTTCATCTATTGAGTGAAATAATTTGTAGTAAATTGTTATTTTCAAGTAGATTCATTGGGTTGGACACAATTATTGATAGAGACAACATGGATCTATTGTTATGTGTGACCTATCATTTTCTGACTTAACAAGTTAAACTAAGAGTGATCAAGGATGTCATTCTAGTTAACAATGTGAATATTATGTACAGTATGGAGATGGAAGTTCAATTACTGGGTATTTTGTGAAGGATACTTTGCAGTCCAATAAAATTCCACATTAGTAGTGGATAAATTCATATGATGACTCCAGGAACCATCCTCAAGTTTCCATATTTGGATCATCTCACTCAAAATTATCTTGTTGAAGTGTACTAAGTATTTGAGTAATCCTAGAAATAGGCTTTCCACACAAACAAAAATACTAAAAGAAGAAGTGGGTTGGGTGGACATAAAGCAAATTTTCATGTAGGCTGTGCATTAGTTCACAAAAGAATCAAGCAAGTTACTTGCATTACAAACTACCATAATTTAGGAAATTTGGTAGATATCATCCTATAACATGTGAAACTCATTTGTGTTTGTAGGTGGCAAGGAACCCACAAGTTTTGTGGGTTCCAACTGTCCAGATATGCATCACAATTGTGGATCCATACACAAAATCATGATGTGAGATTGTACAAATTCCCACCATATAGTACTCATGAAACATAGTTGTGTGGCTAAAATGAATTCAATCCATTCGCTAAATAGTTTCCCATCACATTGGAACACATCAAAGTTTCATGACCAAAACATAGGAAAGCCATGCATTACACAACTACCCACCAAAGAGTCATGCTACATAGTTGCACAACCAATTGATAAGAAGGTTTCACACTTTGTGGATGCTAGCTCACTAGACATATTTTCAATAATGTTACATGATCATACTTTTTGTATCCTATGAGTTGTGCAAATGTGGGTTGAATAGCCACAAATATTTGTGCAACTACTCGGTCGAAAGTCTTGCAATTCAATGGAAAACCTAATGGGTATCATAAGGGTTGTATAGCCCCATAATATATAAATGAAATGGATAAAATGAAAATAAATTCAATACATATTCCCTCATGATATTGGAATCTAATTTGAGTCATCAATTTGACCACAATAATTTCCAAAAACAATAGTTCAAAAAGGATGGTCAGAAAAATAGAACGTGAATATGAATTTTGAGATGTTGGCCCACCTCATTTATGAAGTACCATGTCAAGATTCGAATGGACTATTATGGATATCATGTGATTCCTTATTTTTCATCATTAACACAAAAATCCTACTCTCATCTGCATCCATTTGGCTCACTCCATTTATCACCATCCTTAACTTCTTTTGGATCTATGCGTTGGTTGTATGTTGTAATAGGTTGGTTCTCACAAAATGGGTATGATATCCTTATCTAAGTCTTCCCACATCTATCACAACTCCAAAAGAGGGTCATTTTGGTACACTCTCAACATACTTTATCTCTAGAACCTTCAAATGATTCCACATTGTTGCTACAAAAGGTTTTCTGTTGGGGAATCTATTGTTGTTATGAAGATACAACCAAGACTGTTGATGCACATATTTCATCTAAGTGTTCCCAAAATTTCATTTAAGGGTTGTAACTGCTGAACATTACCACTGTATAGGGATGAGATTATTCCCATGTCTACCTTTTCTAGGGTTGTTTATGCACAAAGGATTTCCTAGAACTTTGGATTCAATGCCAAAATGGATTCAAAATTGTCCAAACATGACTTAGGACTACCCAGACTTCATGTTTTAGGGTTTTTATTATGCCGAGAACTATTTTTTGAGATATGAATTTCAAGAATCCACCTAATGATGCATAATATAAGTCTGAGAATGACCATTAGTAAATGCCAAAGTGTGCGCAATGTTTATGATAACAAGGCTGCCATATATCCAAGTTATTGTTGTGATGAAACAGAGATTCCTATCTTGTTTCATCCTAGACTTGGAATAATGTTTTTTAACAATGGAAAGTACCCAAGAATTCTTCACTTCTTCCCAACACTACAACTAAGGGTTTTATTGTTGTTACAACTTCCAAAAATATGTTAAGGGTATCAAGAAGTTCTCTTCAACAAGCCCAGAATAATCCCGAACAGTCCCTTGAATTTTTCAAACATCCCCTAGTGGACACCCATACAAGATGGGTGGTAAAAACTTGGAACTAAGAACACTTAAAGGTTTTCCATGTAACAAGAGATAAGGAAATTAACTCTTATCCATGCAACCAAAAAATTTGATTCATATTGAAGATAATTCATGTTGGACAACTTGCCAATTTTATGGTATTTTTAAATAGTGCATGTATTTACTGAAGTTCAAAAAGGAAAAAACATTTATTGTTTCACCTTGAGTCCTAAATGTAAAGATAAATTTTTGTAAGATGCACGTGTTGCATGAAAATGTTGATTGAATCAAAAGGAAAATTCCAAAATTGGAATTTTTTTCTATAACATAAGATAGTGCTTATGAGTTATGACAAAGCAAGTCCTTATGTTTTAGTATTAAAATGGGATCCTCCATCACTAGTAAATCTAGTTCCAATTTATGGATGCTTCATATTTCCATAAACATTCCATTGGGACAAGGGCATAGTGTTGTTATGCACCATCTTTTTGAATAAAATAACATACAAATGAATCTTGTATAACATCAAAATCCTCATTCATTCATTCCATTCTAGTTATACACAAGAGTAATTGCACTGAGATAATCATTGTGATCTATACCCCAAGTGGGGAAAGATATCCATTTATTTCATGTGTGTTTTCATGCAATTATCTTACCAACATAAAATAGGACCAACTACACACTCTTGCATAAGTTGATCTTAACCCTGGATCTACTAAATTCCAAGAGGTACACAACTCCATACTTATTTCCCCTCCAATTACTTAATTATGTGCCAAGAGGATATGATTGATTTAAAGTATACACATGATAGCCTCTTAGCCTACACTATGGCCATTATAGGCTTCCATCCATGGGTCTTGTAGGTTGTCTCGGCCTTCCTACTGGAACCCATGTAGACTGATATGGAAGGATATAGTGGGGCTTGTAAGTAGGTTGAGACATCCTATAGGTGCCCTGGATGGATTCCTATAGCCTCCCACCCCTATAGGATAAGAGGCAGCCCCCCCTATAGGTTGTCACATCCTACCTACATGCCCCCTATATTCTAAGATGGAATCTTACAAGGGACCCTGTAGGTAGGAAAAGACGACCTAGAGGCCTCTTGTAAGGTTTCCATCTCATCCTTTAGGGATTGAAAACTAGTTTGGGTAATAAAAATGACAAGTATTAAAAAGATTCAATCAATCATCTAGATAGATAGGAACTTGATTTCACACAAAATCCCATAAAATGTTGTTCACATATCAATCCCTACTTCAACTGTAGGTCTACATTCCATTAAAGAAAAAAGGAAAGACCAAAAGTATGATCAACATTCATCCCAATGCAACTCAATGTAACTAGCAAAGATCAATATTAAACCCACATACCAATATTGTTGCACTTCACAAGACAAGCCTTAATATTTATTTTCTGCTCAAATTTAGCACATGACACATTTCCTTCAAGTTTAATTTGTACCCCATTAAATAAAATCAACCTTAATTTGTTAGTTGGGAAATTATTGGTTCTCTCATAGATTTAGTTTTACTAGTTTCAAAACAAATACAAGCAACTAGGTTTAAAAGTGACGTGCCAATAATTTCCCTTTGCATAATAGGATTTTGTTACAATCCATCCATAAATTGCAGTAATTTTCCCAAAGAAAAATGAAAACTCATTCACAATGCATTTATTAAATTCATATAGATATTATTGTTTAGATGCAAGACCACTTCACAACATTTCAGTGTAGGATTTTCTTTTTTTGATAAACTTTTCTACTAAACTTTAACATAGTAGATAAATTGGGTTCATAATGATGTCAGTTTCAAAACTAGTAATCAGTTTACAAACCCCTTAACATGTTATCAAAGTCATGGTGAGAGAATCATGAGAATATCAAAGCACCTTTAGTCTTAAGGGGCATGATGTATCCTTCCGCGGTAGTTTTCCATGTGAATCTATTGAAGATCCAAATGATCATACCTATTCACTTATGTGTTTGTCAGTGAGATACAGATCTTGAGGTGACTATGATTATTGTACTATGTAATACCATCATTGGTATGAGGATTAATGAAGAAAATGGGTAAAGCATTTTCCACTAGTTTTGTGTTGTTCTTTGTTTCTCTAACTCTTAACATGTCATCAAATTCACGGTGAGAGAATCATGAGCATATAAGAGCACCTTTAGTCTTAAGGGGCCTGATTGATACTTCCATGGTAGTTTTCCATGTGAATCTATTGAACATCCAAGTGATCATACCTATTCAATGATGTGTTTGTCATTTAGATCTAGATCTTGAGGTGACTATGATTGATGTATTGTATAATACCATCATTGGTATGAAGATTAATTAAGAAATTGGCTAAATAATTTTCCACTAGTTTTGTGTTGTTCTTTCTTTCTCTATAGATTAAAAAGGTATTAGAGTCACAGTGAAAGAATGATGAACATACCATAGCACCTTTGGTCTTAAGGGGTCTGATAGATCACTCCATGATATTTTTCCATGTGAACCTATTGAAGATCCAAGTGATGGAATCGTGTTGTGCAAAGACATTATAGATCTGTAGTCATACATATGAGCTATGAAAAAGTTGAGATCATATACTGTTGAGCTATGTCAGATATGAGATCATGGATATTTGATTTTTTTATTATTATGAAAACATATCTAACCCTTGCAGACCCCCCTACTTCTTCTGTGTAGTTTCCTGATGGAAAACATATTGACCTACAACTGCATAGGCAGATGGTACTCCCAAAGGACATGATGAGATTTGATCCCATGACCTTCATTGACTGAGTCCATCAAGCTATCCCTTAGGGATATTTATGGAACATATAACTGAATTTAATATCATGAGAAATTTATTTTCAATAAAATTGAATTTAAAATTTTACCATTATGAATCTTACATCTGGAAAATAATCAAAATTATTGAATATGAAGATATTCCCAGCATGTGGGATATATTGACTCTTGAGTAAAGCTAATCATTAAGTTGCATATCTAAAAAAATTTGAATTGTGTGACCATTTAAGTCATATTTATGCTATGCCCATGACAATTTATTGGCACGTGTGTTTTTAATATTCATTTTTCATGAGCATGGTTCTTGCCATATTTAACATTGAGCTCGGAACACAGATTGTAATTGGTTCTTTTAATATTCTAAATCAACAAAAGAATAATACTTTTGTTCAAGATTCATCATTTGAACTCCAAAAAATTATGTAGATTTACCATCTTCTACATGAAAAAATAAAATGGACCATTTTTGGTATGTAAAAGACACAAATGAGGGTAGGAGAGAAAGTATATATATTTTATTTTGATATCAATTTTAAGGCATTTAATCAAATTGTCAACCACTTGGATTGTTGTGGGATATATATGCGGTGCTAGGAACAATTATTGTTTATACACTCATGAAACAAGCCAAGGAATGTGAAGTTTGGGCATTGTTTCTTAATGAACAATTATAAAAAAAAAAAAAATGTTTTCTAGATGTTCATTTATTGTAAAAGACATAAGACAAGTGAAGTAAGTTTTTATTATTATTTTGTATATTTATATATATCATTAGTGTCATGATAGTCCCATTTACAATCCATTATTTATGGGGAAGTACTTGGAGGGTTTTATGCGAGGTTATTCCTTGGGAAAACTTGTCATGATGTTATTTATAACATATTTAATACCAAAATATTATATATTTGATTTTTACATGTGATGGATCCCTATTTTGGGTAAGAAAATCCATCCATTTCTTATTATTTCAACACATAGAGCCATAAAAGATAATGCTATGAATTCATGCTGATGTATGTGGTGTGCATTTAAGTTAGGATTAGATATTGATTTCAATTACTTATCTAATAAAGTCTTGCTTTTTATAGATAAAATGCACATGAGACTGATGTATTGATTACAATAGTGATTCTTAAGAACATGTTCATTTTACATGTTTTGAATAGATCCCAATTAGCATAGTGAGATCGTGACCCAAGAAGCTATTTTGATTTAAACACAGTTAAGTCCTTGTTTTGTGTAGGAGTACACCCTTAGCGCAACAATCCACCATTGGCATAGATATATCATGGATTACAAATTTTTGAGGACTATCAAGCTAAAAAGATCATGTATGGTATCCCTCAACATCCATGTGTCATCCTAGCATTACAATTAGAATCTTCTCCACTGTGCATTATTGCACATTGCTATTTACCGTGCGCTATTGTTTAGCATAACACATGGTAAATTGAATTTTCTTTGAGTTAGGATAAAGTTTTGACTGAGTAGATTTAGTAGTTTTGGTAATTTAAACATTTTGGACAAGACAACTTAGGTTGGAACCATTTTGATTATAATTATATCGCATTCAACTTTGACATTCACTATTTAAAGATGTTTTCTGCATGTAAACAATTTCTTATATTTTAATGGATAAAGTACTTTTTTCCATGTATATCTGGGTAGTTCCTCGTTCTTGCGGTGACCTTGGATAAGGGCGCATTCAAGGTAAGTACATGAAATTATTTTCATTAGAATATATTTTTCTTTTATATTGTTTTTAGTTAATTTTGCAAAAACATACTAGTTACTGTAGATTTATTGAATTTTGTAGAAGTTACTACATTTAATGTTAGAATTCTAATTTTAGTTATCTATGCACAAGATTATCATATATATGCTTTCTTAATTGAAATTTAAAGTTGAACATGTCATTGCGCCGAGAGGCACTCTACAACCCAGTATGAGAGATATCTTGTAACGTTTGTGGATGTAATGTTTGTCCTCCATATTATGTCGGCCAAAAATAATATTTCCAATTATGAGGGAGATGTTGTAACGTTTGTGGAGATCTTGTAACGTTTGTCTATATGTTGGCCAAAAATAATATTGTAGGTTTGGAAATGTAAATGTAAGAACAGGCTGTATAATCCATGATTTTAGTCTTTTTCATCTAATATATTGTTATGTTATCCATCGAGGCCCTTCCACTCCACAAGATTACTACTCAGAGGTTTGCAGATGTAAATATAGAATTATCTTGTACAATCTATGATTTTAGTCTTTTTCATATAATATTGTTATCTATTCACTTGCATTAAGATATCAAAATTTTTAAGATAGCTATTTCAACATAGTTGCACCACTTACACAATTTCACCCCCTCAGGCTGTGTTCATTCACCTTCACTTCACTCTACCCTCCTGAAGTAGGGTGGGAAAAGGATAAGATGGATCCATATAGAAAATAATCTAATGTAAAGTATCAAGCAACCAGTTACATGGATAAACAATATGTAAGTCATAATGTTATAAATACAAACAAAGGGATGAACCGTTCATGAATTTCCATACTTAGACTACAAAAGGAGTCTCTCCGCATAACAGTAAAGAAGGAGACAAAGTAATCTTGTCGCTATTACTTATATGTATTATATTTTTATTACGAATACATAATTGTGCTGTGTATATTTATTTGATCTATGATTATGGACCTGTTGTTTCATATCTAAAAAATGATATTTGCTGGATGGTTTATATGGTTGAAACCTTCGTATTATTATCATCTTCTATTAAAACTTATGAATCGAGGGACAATATGTGTCAAGTTATAGAAGTATCAATATCACTAGTGACTCATAAACCACTGAATTGCAACGATAAGACTGCACTTGTAGATAGTTTGTTTGAGAGTATGAATTTAATAAACAATATTACAGAAGGCTCTTCAGTGTTTTAGAATAATATGAATGGACACATATTCACCACAATATATTGTTCTTATAACTGGGTTCTAATGCAACTCAGGCTTATGTTTGTACAGATGACTATAGATATGTGATGTCGTATAAACACAACATTTGTGTGCGAATGCAAATGGTTTTCAAAAAGATAATAATGTTTAAGGTTGCGAGTTCTGTTGAAAATATTGGAAAAAATATTTTTTTTATAGTATATATCAGTCAACAGTGAGTTGTTGGAAAGGGGATTTGATGGCTTCGTATAGCGATAACATGAGAGAGGTTACATAGTTTCCTGTAGTTTTATTTACTATGAAATTCTCTTTAATGGCATACGGTTTGAGGGATCAAAGCCATATTATAGCATGGTGTCACATTGAGAATGGATGTTAATAGTTTATAAAAGCTTTTTAATGATGTGTTAAATTTATCAAAACAAATGATATGAAAAGGGGAATAATGGATTTAGCTTACCTGATTTTTGGGAATAATAAAATGATTTAAGAAGGGAATAATGGATTTGAACCTTGCACAGATTAATGGGAATAACAGCCATTTGGGTTTGAAACTTGTATTGATTGATGGGAATCCTCAACAGTTTTTACATAGCATTATGTATGGTTGATCATTGATTAGTTTTCAAGATAGATTTTCATACAATAGATTCATTGATAATATCTAGGTACATTCAAAATTTAATCAGAAATGTATGAATACGTTGATTTTTTTATATATATTTTCATAAGAAAGGTTCAAAGATATTATTTAGTTATATTCGAAAACTGTTGAGAAATGTATTAACAAGTTTGATGATATTATATAGTTAAAGCGGTTGAGAAATGTATTAACAAGTTGGTGAAAGGTTGTTTCATCATTTTCGAAATCCATAGTGAACTTAAAACTAGATGTTGGAATCAACAAACCATTCTAAACATTATTGTTCTGGATGATACTCATGCTTTGTCTACTTTGGACTTTTCCATGTAATCTATATTTATTATTAACATCTTTGAATGAAAATTTCTACCTTATTAGGCCTTAAGAATATAGGCATATAGTTTGAGGTGACTTGTTAAAGATGTTTAGATATTATCTCATATTTTGGACTTTTTTGAGTGGATCAACAATTAAGATTAACTTAGTGTAACAAGTGTACAATGGGGATTCATTTCATGGTGATCATATCTTGTTATGCTTAAATGCATCTTAACCATCCTAGTTCCAAATCCTAGGCTCTATCAAGCACCAAGAGAGATCAAATATCCCAAGGTGAAAACCTCTTCTCAGGTATTGCGCAAAGAGCTATTTGAGGAGAGGTTTGCACCTCGGCATATTTGGTCCCTCTCGACGCTTGATAGAACCTAGGACTTGGATCCAGGTTGGTTTATTTCACATATATGATTTCACTATCATAACTGGGTTAAGTCTAATCCCTCTGCATATCTTATCACTTGCAAGGAACTTATGGATTTCGAATGTCTACATTTAGTAACCTAAAGGTAGAGTAACAAGAGAATTACAATGAAATCTATCAACTAAACACAAAATATTACCCTATGCTTTCCCCTGATGTTATTATTGAATAACTAAGTGTGAAGTAACGAAATTAGATCTCATGCTCTCACATACCATAGTTAGAATTTATTTATCATTTACTTGTGTGATAAAGATAGATTGCATTGCTTCATTGATTGAATTAGGGTTTTATGCTACCATAAACCTTTCATTCCTTTTTTGTAGTTGCATATATTTTGCATATCCTTCATATGTTGGTATGGATATTTAGGTTTACAATTGTCAGTTAAAGTTTGTAGATATAGTATTATTGTGGAGATTTTGTCCTATTGGATACATCAATGTTTCTGATATCAACATCCAACTATTGTTTGGAATCGTTGCTCGGGAGACATTCCAAACTACAAAGGGGACAAAAAATATTATTTAATCAATTTTATTATTCATGCTAGTTTCGAGTAAGTATCTACGAGCCCTTGTTTTTATACTATCCAATTAAGTAATTCAAATTGAAAATATAGATTAGATGATTATTTTATAAAAGGTCTATTTCCAAAATAATCATAAAAAGAAGAAAAGAAAAAAGAAAACACACTATCCCTTAGCATGAATTCATAGAGATGGGGATGAGTTCAATCAATTTGAAGCAAAAAACTAATGAGACCAACCCAAGTTCAAGCCATAAGAGAGAAGACAAAGAAAAATATGAAGAGAATCATGAGATCAACTCCCCATGTTTCCAACACATGAGAAGAACTTGTATATTTGGAACTACTTCAAAGGAAGATTCAACTGATTCCTCTAATAATCCAATAACTAAGGGAGAAAACCTAATGGGAGATAATGAACAAACCATAGTATATGACTTTACCATTAGAGTATTTAAACAAAATGAGGCTAGAATGAAGAATATCAACCCTCCTTCCTTACCTAACTTTCATGGTATGGCCTATGAGGATCCAGACACCTTCTTATTTGATTTTGAGGTAGTCAGCAATACTTATGATGATACCATTAATGCCCAAAAATTTAAGTTATTTTCCTTCACTTTTAAATACGTTGCCTTGATGTGGTTCATGAGCTTGGAAGAAAACAACATCACTACATGGAATTAGATGAAATTTACCTTCATTAAAGACTACTACAAATCTAGGGGAATTAGGGATGATTTTTTTAGGATGATGCAAGGAGAGAATGAGTCACTGGAAGACTATGAGGAGATATTTCAATTGAGTTACAAGTGGCATCGTATATGTACCTTGGACAAGGAGTGTCTCAGACTTGTACCTCTTAGAGGAGTTAGGGAATAACTTCTTGAAACTTTAAATTTTTTTTCCAATGGTGACATTTACCAATTAGACTCTGATAAAATCAAGTATATCTTTAAAAACCATTCTAGATCCACAGATAAAAAAAGTAGAGGAAATATCCTTCCCTTTCAATAATCCAATACCTTAAATTATACCCTCACTAAATCTGATATAGGATCCGATTAGATGATTTGAAATCATATATCCTTAATGCCTTAGCACTGCAAATGGAATATGTGCTAGAAAAATGAAAAATGAGGACATGACAAAGATTTATCTATATTTTTGCGAGATGAAGAACCAAATATAAAAATAATTATTTCCCATTGGGCCTAATGTAGGTTAGTCCCTGTTATCCCTAAAGTTGAACCTAGACTACCAAAGTTCAAGCTTAAAGAAATCTTAATGATAAACAAAATAAGACTGAAGATAAGGTTTATTAACAGTGCTGGTAGGTAATCAAAACAACATGTAAATCAATGAAATATATAATACCTAAAACTACAAAGCATATAATTTAAAATAAAATTCAATTACAGAAAAATCCACAAGTATGAATTTATGAAATAAAAAAACAAGTTCTGCAACAAGTTTTCTAGGTAATTACATATGAAACATAAGAATTCTGACACGGATTAAAATGAACACTCAAAAAATAAAATCATGAACACATGTAAATCATAATTAAAACAAAACAGGCTCATTTGTTCACAATCATTCGAAAGTAGCTATTTCTGTATTAAAGATACGAGTAAATATATGCCTTACAGCTCAAAACATAAGCTTGATCTCCACATGTGATTCCAACCTCTCCTACATCTCATTACTGTCTATTATATACAAAAATTTTCAAAGTTTGAAACAATCGTAAGATCCAATTTTCATGGATCGAAATTTTCAAAAATAGTAAAGTCTTTAAACCTTCACTTTCAAACTTAATACAAGTGTAATCAAAGTAAAAAAAATACTATCTATTTGTCAAATTCTAATTATTTATGAACCAACTATCCTAAATCCTTGACAACTAAAGACTTTTGGAAGCTTTTGCTATGACAGTCAAATCACTCAGAACCTAGGATCTCTTTTGCAACCTAGCATATTCAACATTCTTGTTCTCCTCTCGATTCTGTGATTCTTTGTTCTGGATCTTCATATGTTCATACTGTTTCTGAATGGCCCTTTTCTCCTTTAAGATATCTTTGGATATGAGAAGAAGCTTTTGATAATCAGTCTCCTTTTCTTCCAAATCTTCTCGTAATCTTTTATTGGCAGTCATCAGATTTTCATTTATGTTTTGAAGAAACTTAGTTTGCTCCTTACAAGACTGTAAAGACTTTTTTATTTGATTTAATTCTGGGACTACTTTAGTTTCTTTTATATCCATAAAAACTTCATCTTCTTACAAAGAATTCAAAATTGATCCATTTCATTGTCTGAATAGGCTTGTTTATTTATACAAAATCTCTCAAGTATACACCCTGCATTCCCTTGAAGATCTATGAAATTCTTATTTTCTGAACTGTGCCAATCCTTTGATACCTGTATTTTTTCTTCACTGAAAGAATCATTCACAATAATGAGTTTTCCAAAATCTTAATTTTTGCTTCTAGAATTATGTATCAGCTTCATTTCTACCTCCAATGTGCTCCTTAACCTAGTCCTTGGCTTTAAGTTAAAATATTTTGCATTTAGGGTTTGAACTCGTTTTTCTTCCTTCAAACTTGCATTTTTTATAACAATACTCAAACTATCTAGTTTATTTATATCTTCTTTTACATGCTTAACCATTGTTTCGCTTGTAGTCGAAACTTTTGGAAATAAACCATTTAAAACATTAAGTTCTTCTGTGAGGTCTTTACCTTTATCTGCAACCTATTTGGTCTACTCTACGTACTTCTTTGTTTGTTGATTCACCTCCTCTATATTCTCATATGAAATTTATAACTTTTTTCCCTTTTCTTTAAATCTCTCTTCAAACCCTAATTCAAGGAGAAAACATTCCCAACTTCGCCCATCTTTATTCAAATGGGAAATTACCAACAATTTAATAAAACCTTGATGATAAATGGAACGGGAAGTATGTTCTGGATGGTTTTGAACCCATGTAACCATTCTTTGCAGACTTTTTAACAAATAAAATGGTAAATTAAGCTTTAAACTTCCATTAAGATGCATTAGCAGTCGTAAATGACACTTAAGAATTCTATCATAATGACCCTCACGAGTTATGTAATTCTGCACCATTTCTAATGGAATTTGCCAATTCGGTTTGATCTTACTTACATGAATACCATTTTTCCAACTTAACTTCTCAAACCCTGGAAACAAAAATTCACCATAATTACCTTGAAACTCTTGCTTTCTAAACCATTTTTCTCCCTGCGTTGGAACACTTATTGCTTGTGCAATAGATTCTTCATCAACGGTAACATTTAAACTTTTAAAATCCACAACCCCATCTTTGTAATTATTTATAAAAGCTTGGGTCACTTGAATGTTATAACCCTGCAATCTCTCACAGAAAGGAAACCATCCATCATTTCTCATTAGTTGTGCTGATCTTGGAAACTACATAATCCACTATGTATTGTCTAGTTTGAGCTTGCAAATCAAACATCCAAGCTTCTTCTTCACCATGCTATCTAAGTTTTCATCCATACTTAGCCTAGACATTTCGATGATTTAATGCAATGCAGTCCAAAACAGAGTAAGCAGGTTAAGGTAATGAGTGACAAGAAATTACAGGGTAACATAAAAATTAATAATCTCTGTCCATAATGTTTGATGATGTCTATGCTTATGGGTATGACCTTGAAATGATAACAACACCTACGAGAACTTGGAGACTACCACGATCAAATGGTTCATGCATATATTCTATATGCTTTTAAAGAACAAGCATAATTTATCAAACCCATAGTACAAGCTCTTGCCACCCATATCCATCAATAATTACACACTTCCTATCATTGGAAACTTTATTTCCATAATAGTTTAATATATGCTGCTAGTTTACAATTCATCAATCAAATGAACCATATCAATGTTCTTAGCATGACATATTATTTACCATAACATTTGATCCAAAAATAAAACCCCTTTTTGAAATTCAATATGAACGATGAGCCTCATTTTATTTTTTTTAAATGAAATATTTAAACCAAAAAAAACAAGTTAAGGCAAATTAAAAGAAAACAAACAAAAATTCTAAAAGAAAACTAAATTAGACAACAAGAAGTCACTATACAAGGTTTGACACTTTAAATTAAATCTAGAAAACAACTCTAGAGATAACATCTTTGCATCCAACAATATTTTTACCTCTTTTTCAATTACCGGTAGCAATGTTGTATTAAGCCTTCTAAGGTTCTATTTAAAAGGCTTAGTATTTGGTTTCAAGGGAATTTTATGTTGAATTATGCTAGTGTCATAAGTTCTTAAATCTTCATATGACCAAGCAAAAATGTCCATAAATTCTTTCAACAAACTGATATACTTCTTATTTTCCCCTTCTGACAAAAATTTTGACATTTTGATCAATTTAGGTTCAACTTCAGAACCAATATTACAACTTACAACACTTTCTTCAGTGGTCTGCAATGTGGGTTTAAACAAAGTATCATATTTTGAGAATAACCTCTCAAGTGGAACAAGTCCCTTGGGAATGAAATTTCCCTTTAATTCAACAATCTTATGATCAGCAATTGAATCTTTTGTATAGGGTTCATTTTCAACCAACTCAACTTCCTGATCCGGATCAAATAAATCATTAGCAAATTCACGTGTTAACTTCAAAAATTATTTTATCTCCTGATCATCATGAAAGACTTTACAGTGCTTGATGTCATTTGGGACAGTTGGCCTGTATCTTACATCAATTGGATATTTCAAATGTATCAATTTTGGAACCTTAAAGTAAGTTGATGCTAGGGCTAAGGAATCCGTTGTTTCATTATATTCTCTTGGAACAAAAGTTATGTTGAAATCTAAAAAAAAAATATCTATTACATCCCACACCTCATTTCTATACACTTTCAACAAATGATGCTTTACCTGGTAAACATTTTTGACTTGCTAAATTACCAATTTAGAGTCGTCAAACACAACAAGTTCCTGAATATCCAAATCTTTCGCTGCTCTCAATCCAAGAATCAATGCTTCATACTCAGCAATATTATTGGTTGTTTTGAATTCCAACTTGTACATGAGAGAAATGATTTCACCTCTAGTTGAAATGAGTACAACACCTACTCCTACTCCCTCCTTACTTGATGAACCATCAAAATACATTTTCCATAAACCATCTCATTTCTCTTTCTTTTTCCAAACTAGAATATCTTTGTGCACTTGTAAAACTCCTTCAACATCATCACTTAATTGTAGCATACAAGAACCCAAGTTCTCCTCTATTGAGAAAATTGGATGATTATTGGGATGTTTACTGTCACTTACCAAATATGCCATCTGTACTTCTCTGTAAAGTCTCCTATATTCTCCTCCAAACACTGGAATTGTGGAATATAAAAGGTCCATTTGAATTGTTCCTCCCACTCTTTTTGCCCAAGATCTAGATAACAACATGCCAAATTTAGGAGAAATATCTGCTACAACTATATCCATCAATACACTCTTCATAGGTATCTGTGTTAAATTCACCACAAGATATTTAATAGCCCCAATACACTTCACTACCCTGGAATCAAATGCATAAAAGTCATGATATGTTTTAGTAACACTCAACCCTAAGGCTTCCATGACTTCTTTTGGCATGAAGTTATGTGAAGCTCCTGAATCAAGAAGACAATTATGTAATAATTGATCATGAACTGTGAGAGTCACATAAAAAGGAGGAGGATATTCTAAATTGTCATCAAGTTTATCAAAGGTTTTTGAACCCACAATGATGGTAGGGTTTTCATCTTGCAAATTAATTTCATCAGAAGGAACAAAATTCACTGCAGTTTTAAAAGTTTTACAAGTTGCTTCTCTATACGACTTGTTTTTTATCAACTATGTTAAAGGAACAGGGATCTTAATCTTATTAAGCTCATGCTCCAAATTAAACCCACCTATACCTTTATTAACTTCCTCAGGAACTACCCCTTCATTTTTATTCTCCTTTACAACTTGTTTCTGATTTAGAGGCAAATTTTGTTTAGCAGGAACATTTTTCACAATTTGCTTAGCTTGTGCTGCATGTTTTACCCTTGATCTAAGACCATATGATTTTTGTGGAATCTCCTGACAAATTTCAGGCATAGACATTTCTTGTTCACAATTATTTTCTTCATAATGATCAAGAACTCTAGCATAATGATAATTAGCTTTACTCAAAAAATGAGAAGAAGAATCATCATCAAATTGACTAATGTTATGTTCTTGTTCTTCCAAATCCTCTAACTGCACTTCATCTATCTCATATGATTCGTCATCTCTCACATGATTATTTTGAAATGGAGGTTGAATTCTTTGCTCTTCATTTTCTCTTCTCTCCCTCTGAATATCATTGTTTCTTCTTTCTCTTGGCAAAAATCTAGGAACAAAAGGTATTCTGAATTGATTTTGATTTCTCTCTCCTTCAAGTATAGGCTTGTTCTGATTTTTATTTCCCAATTCCAACCTATCAATCTTAGCAAATAAATTTTTAATAATTTTATTCATTTCATCCATTTTACTATCTAAAGCTATTCCTGTAGAACTGGATGGAATAATTTCTTTTTTACCTTTTTTATCTACCATTTGATAGTCTGTTTCTTCTTTGAGTTTGTTTGAAGCCAATATGTTAGACTCAATTTCCAATGCAGCATCTTGCATATTTAAAAGAGATAGATTTTCATTCTCTTAACAATAAAGAAAATCCATGATCAAAAGAGTTTGCATAAGTTAACTTTGTTGATGTTTCAGAGGGTTTTATTTTAGCTGGTATCCCGTTGTACATTTTATTGAACCTTTTAGAAAAGTTTCCCACAACCTCATCTTTCTTTCTTTTCAATGATCCAGACTCTGTAATGTAATATAGATAATCTTTAGTATCTCCCCATTGTCTCATGAACACTTCCTCTAATGCATATATACCATCTATAGATTTTGGTGGTAATTCCCTAAACCAATTTCTTACTTCACCATCTAAGCTTTGAACAAAAACTCTCATCCAAACATCTTCATTCTCAAAATTCTGATTATCTGCATAGCTCAGATATGTATTCCAATTCTCCTTTGCTGTAACATCTCCTTGACCATTGAATCTTAGAAGATATTTATGATAATCTCCACCTAGGAGAGCATTTAAAGGTTGAGGCAAAACTGGAGGGGCATATCTTGCTGCTACCATAGCAACCATCCTATTTGGAGGTTGAGCCATTTTAGGATTGGAAATACTTGAACTTGAATTGGATTGGTTGGTACTTGAATGTTGTGATGAAGGAGGGAAATTACTGGAATTAGGCTGATGCAATGGGATTTTACTTGCAAAAGGAATATGAGATGAAAATAAAGAAGAACCACATGTCTATAATGCTTCAACTTTAACTTCTTGAGGTAATAAAGGATTTGTGAAAACTGGGAAGTTGTTTATTTGAGAAGGGGTAAATAGCAGATCTAATTCTTCTTCCTCTTTTTCAGAATGTGGATCAAGATAAGGAACATGAAAGAATGAAGATTCAGGAATCTGCAAGGTTGGGGGATGTTTAAACTTTCCTTATGAGGTAGAACTTAATTGTTGCCTAGCTTCCTTCAATATTTGTTCACGATCTGAGACTCCTGGATTTAAAGGTGATGAGGGATTTCTTCGAGTTCCTACCTTTTTTAAGCCACTATAACTTTTGTAGATAATTAATGTAGGTGACTGATGTAGTCTATAAACAGATTTTACTGATCTTGTTCACCCTCCAAAATCAGATATAAAAAGATATCAAATACCCAGGGAAGATTTTACTTTCATTTCTCTATCCCCGGCAATGGCGCCAGAAGATGTTATCCCTAAAGTTGAACCTAGAATACCAAAGTTCAAGCTGAAATTTATCTTAATGATAAATAAAATAATACTGAAGATAAGGTTATTTAACGGTGCTGGTAGGTAATCAAAACAACATGGAAATCAATGAAATATATAGTACATAAGACTGCAAAGTATATAATTTAAAATAAAATTCAATTATAGAAAAATCCACAAGTATGAATTCATGAAATAAACAAACAAGTTCTGCAACAAGGTTTATAGGTAATTACATATGAAACATAAGAATTTTGACATGGATTAAAATTACCATTCATAGAATAAAATCATGAACACATGTAAATCATAATTAAAACAAAACAGGTTCATTTGGTCACAATCATTCCAAAGCAGCTATTTCTGTATTAAAGATATGAGTAAATATATGCCTTATAGCTCCATATGTGATTCCAACCTCTCCTACATATCATTACTGTCTATTATATACAAAAAATTTCAAAGTTTGAAATAGTTGTAAGATCCTATTTTCATGGATCGAACTTTTCAAAAATAGTAAAGTCTTTAAACCTTCACTTTCAAACTTAATACGAGTGTAATCAAATTAAAACAATACTTCTATTTGTCAAATTCTAATTATTATTTATGAACCAACTATCCTAAATCCTCGACAACTAAATACTTTTGGAAGCTTCTGCTATGACAGTCAAATCACTCAGAACCAGGGATCTCTTTTGCAACCTGGCATATTCAACATCCTTGTTGTCCACTCGATTCTATGATTCTTTGTTCTGGATCTTCATATGTTCATATTGTTTCTAAATGGTCCTTTTCTCCTTTAAGATATCTTTAGGTATGAGAAGAAGCTTTTGATAATTAGTCTTCTTTTCTTCCAAATATTCTCGTAATCTTTTATTGGTAGTCATCAGATTTTCATTTATGTTTTGAAGAAACTTAGTCTGCTCCTTGTAAGACTGTAAAGAATTTTTGATTTGATTTAATTCTGGGACTACTTTAGTTTCTCTTATATCCATAAAAACTTCATCTTCTTGCAAAGACTTCGAAACTGATCCATTTTCATTTTTTGAATAGGCTCGTTTATTTATACAAAATCTCTCAGGTATACATCCTACATTCCCTTAAAGATCTATGAAATTTTCATTTTCTGAACAATGCCAATCCTTTGATACCTGTATGTTTTCTTCACTGAAAGAATCATTCACAATAACAATTTTTCCAAAATATTCATTTCTACTTCTAGGATTATGTATCAGCTTCATTTCTGCCTCCAATTTTCTCCTTAACCTAGTCCTTGGCTTTAAGTTAAAATATTTTGCATTTAGGGTTTGAACTCGTTCTTCTTCCTTCAAACTTGCATTTTTTATAATAATACTCAAACTATCAGCGTTCTTTAGATCTTCTTTTACCTGCTTAACCATTGTTTCACCTGTAGCTGAAACTTCTGGAAATAAACCATTTGCAACATTAAGTTCTTCTGTGAGGTCTTTACCTTTATCTGCAACCTATTTGGTCTGCTCTACGTACTTGTTTTTTTGTTGATTCACCTCCTCTGTCTTCTTATATGAACTTTTTTACTTTTTCCCCTTTTCTTCAAATCTCTCTTCAAACCCTGATTCAAGGAGAAAAATTTCCCAACTTCGTCCATCTTTATTCAAATGGGAAATTACGAGCAATTTAATCAAACCCTGATTATAAATGGAATGGGTAGTATGTTCTGGATGGGTCTGAACCCATGTAACCATTCTTTGCAGACTTTTCAACAAATAAAATGGTAAAGTAAGCTTTAAACTTCCATTAAGATGCATTAACGGTTGCAAATGACACTTAAGAGTTATATTATAACGACCCTCACAGGTTGTGTAATTCTGCACCATTTCTAATGGAATCTGCCAATTTGGTTTGATCTTACTTACATGAATACCATTTTTCCAACTTAACTTCTCAAACCTTGGCAACAAAAATTCACCGTAATTACCTTGAAACTCTTGTTGTTTAAACCATTTTTTTCCCTGCGCTAGAACACCGATTGCTTCTGCAATAGATTCTTCATCAATCATAACCTTTAAAATTTTAAAATCCATAATCCCATCTTTGTAATTCTTTATAAAAGATTGGGTCACTTGAATGTTATCACCCTGCAATCTCTCATAGAAAGGAAACCATCCAGCATTTCTCATTACTTGCGTTGATCTTGGAAATTGCATAATCCACTATGTATTGTCTAGTTTGAGCCTGCAAATCAAACCTCCAGGATTCTTCTTCACCATGTTGTATGAGTTTTAATCCATACTTACCCTAGACATTTCGATGATTTCATGCAATGTAGTCCAAAACAGAGTTAAGCAGGTTAAGGTAATGAGTGACAAGACATTACAGGGTAACATCAAAATTAATAATCTATGTCAATCATGTTTGATGATGTTGATGCCTGTGGTTATGACCTTGAAATGATAACAACACCTGTGAGAACTTGGAGACTGCCACGATCAAATGGTTCATGCATATATTGTATATGCTTTTAAACAACAAGCATAATTTATTAAACCCATAGTACAAGCTCTTGCCACCTATATCCATCAATAATTACACATATCTTATCACTGGCAACTTTATTTCCATAATATTTTAATATATGATGCTAGTTTACAATTCATCAATCAAATGAACCATATCAATGTTCTTAGCATGACATATTATTTACCATAACATTTGTTCCAGAAATAAAACCCCTTTTTGAAACTCAATATGAACAACGAGCCTCATTTTATTTTTAAAAAATGAAATATTTAAACCAAAAAAAATAAGCTAAGGTAACAATTAAAAGAAAACAAACAAAAATTCTAAAAGAAAACTAAATTAGACAACATGAAGTCACTATACAAGGATTGAAACTTTAAATTAAATCTAGAAAATACAAATTATTATTTTTATCAATTAAAGAATTTAGAGAAAAGACAAATTATTATTTTTATCAATATTCAAATACTCATCGTATTTTTGACAGACCGTGGCTAAGCTCCAACGAGCTTTCCATGGCTCTCACAGCAAAATAGTGGTGTAGTTCATCGGATTTTCGACCACCCATGGCTAAGCTTCCAACAAGCTTGCCATGGCTTCGATAGCATATGAGTTGTGACTTTCATCGAAAGTCCGACCAATGCTAGCTACGCTCCGACAACATATCCGATAAAGATAATTCGACTATTCAACCATAAATTTGGCGAAGCTCTGTTTGGAATTCGACATTACGCAGTCAGAAATCCGACATTGGATCCGATGAGACTAAGTCAGAAAACCGACATTATATCCGACGAGGCTATGTCATAAATCTGACACTAGATCCGATGACGAACAGTCGGAATTTCGACAATAGGAAGTTGGAAATTCGACGATGGATTTGACAAGTCGAAGTCGGAAATTCGACAAATCATGGATGAAAGGCTTCTCCATAGTAGTTGGATACTATGTCGATTTGTCGACTTGATTCAAAGTAAATTCAAATATCTGACAAAAGCCCACCGATGACAAAAAAAACATGATTGTCGAATAATAGACGCATGTCTATCGAAGTTCAGATAATCCATTCGTCGGATTTTGGGTTCAAATTCTGTTGTGTCTTAGGAGCCACCTTAGAGAGGTGTAAGAGATTTTCTTGTCTTTTACCAATATATTGCATTTTTTTCCTTTTATTTAGGGCTTTGTAAATTTTTATCTTGTCAATTTTAAGAGACTCATCAAGAGCTTCCTTAGATTCTCTCCTCACACTTTTACAATCTTTATCATACCAAGGGTTGGTTTTTCTATTTCTTTTATTACTTGAAACTTCAATTGAGAACTTGCTAATAAAATATGAAAGGGTTGTGGTAAAATTATGATAGAGGTCTTCTATGTTGTCTATACTTGATAATTGAAGCAATTTATTTTTTATTCATTTAGAAAAAGATCATTTTTGTTTCTATCAAAGATCAAGCTTTTTTGGCTATGAGGATTATCTTCTATAGGATCTCTATACATGGCAAAATTGAGAGTTACAATTAAAGGTCTATGATCTAAGTCAGGGTAGTGGCTGTTTAAGATTGAACTTAGATTTCAATAAATATTTGTTTAGTTGTAATATTATTTTATTATGAGATATTTTCTTAGACATGATGGTACATTTGGTGTTTAGCTTAAATTCTAATAATTAATTTCATTTGAAAGCTTTTTTTTAATTTAATTAGGAATTTAAAAAGCTTGTTTAATTTTTTATTTTTATGTTTTTGTTTTATAAAGTTTGTATTACTTGATGTTCATACATATAAATCAAATATAATTTTACAAAACTATTTCCACTAGAGCATGCACAATCAAAAATTTAATATCAAAATCATTTTATTTTCTAAGTCTCATTTTTAAATATCTTATTTTCTGAGTTAATTTTTCATTCTTATCCAAATTCCATAGTAAACAATATCCACCCTACAACAATATAATTAACAATGAAAACAATATCCATCCTACACAATATAATAAACAATGAATAAATCATATCCACCCTACACAATATAATAAACAATGAATAAATCATAGTAGCAATATTATAGTTCATTAAATATGATTCACTATGTAGAGAAAAAATAGTAAAAAAGAAATTTAGTACCACTAAAATATGGGAGTAGACACCTTATAAGTACCCAAAAAAAATGTATTTTTAAATTATGAAATTAGAGTTTAATAAATATGAGCTTAGAATTTGAATTTCATTATATGTGTTTTTTTAAATGTTATCCGAGTAATAAGTATATGTTTATAGTTTTGATGTACCTATTTTTTATAATGTTGATTAAGTAATGTGTTTAAACATATAATTAAAAGATTAAGTGGGAAAATGATTACAAATTTATTTAAAATGATTCTTAAGTTTGAGTATCAGATTTTACTTTGTTTTACAAAGTCATTATTTTTAAGTAATTTGAGTTTATATTTATTTACAAGTAAACAAATATATTAAAAGTTATTATAATTGTAATTCCATATAAATTTTAATATTAACCTTTAATGAATTTTGAAAATTGTAATTGTATTTAAATATTGAATAAGTTTTACAAAAAAATTCAATATTATTTAATTTGATTACTATGAAATAAACTGAGATATATACTATTGGATTTGAAGGTTTATTACATTGCTTATATATCATATTTATTACATTGTTGCTTCTATGTAACTTAGGTGGTTGGGAGGCATGATTGGGAGGAATGATTGTTACTCTCTTCATCTGGGTTTAATTCTTGAAACCATATTTACAAAAAATATATATAATATAATCTAAATTTTGTAGAGTTTAAATTTTTTTCTAGTATATTTTTACTCTTATTTTATTAAAAACATTTAAAAAAATTAAAATCATATATATTAACTATAAAATTTACATGATTTAAATGACATAAAAATATTATAAATTAAAAAACATAATTTATTTCAAATTAAAAATTTATAAAAAATAAAATGTAAAATTTAAAACCCACGCTCACTTCCAAAAAGAAAACTAAAATAAATTGACACCTCCTATCAGGGATCAAAATTGAAGTCATCATTGCCCTTCAAGAGCCTTCTAGCTCGTCATAAAAGGGCAATTTTTTTTTGGCTATGCAAATGAAATTTAAAAGAAAAAATTGCTTGTCAAATACAAAGTAAAGATTATTTTTAATTTTTTCATTTGAAGGGTAGAAAATATTCCTATAATATATTAAACTTTTCAAAATATATCATACTTTTAATATATATATATATATATATATAACAAAACTATTTAATTTTTGTTAAATAGTAAAAATAATATATATTTATAGAAAAAACCCAACTTGTATAAATATGTTACTTGTATGTTACTAATTTTAAGACACATAATTTAGTTGAACTAATATATATTTATAGAAGAAAAACTCATATTACTCTTTTATGAGTATGTTACTAATTTCCAAACACATAATTTAGTTCTTACTAATTTTAAAACATAAAATAAATTTAGTTATTTATGAAGTTATCAACTATTTATTTAACACATTAGCTAACCTTTTTCATAATTTTAAAAAGTAAACTTTCTTAAATCTTATTCTTTTTTTTTTCCATGATTTTTGGAAAAAAAACTTTCTCAAACTTTTTTTTTTTCAACCTTTATTTTTTCTCCATAATTTTTAAAAATAGAGCTTTCTCAAACTTTTTTTTCATAATTTTTAGAAAGTAAGCTTTCTCATGCTTTATTCTTTTTTTTTGAAAAACTTTATCTCAGTATAAATCCAATAACAGGCTCATAAGTAAACCTCGGAGTCTAAAGATCCAGATATCAATTCCCAATTTTCATCCAGTGATCAATTCAGCTTGTTCTCATAGCAGATGTGTGGAATTTTCATCCACGAATCAATTCGCAATTTCCTGGACACGGTTTCTCATGGCTTGTTCTCATAGCGGATGTCTTCTCATAGCGGTTGATGTACCAGTAAAATGCTCCACTAGTTTCTCAGTGCATGTTCTCATAGTTGTTGTTATACCATTTAAATGCTCCACTAGCACCCTGAATTGCCACACCTCGAAATTGGAAATCAGATTTTAAAGGTTAAGGTTTATTTCTCATTCCTCCATCTTGGACATCGTTCTTATTTGAATCTTCTATATTAGGATCTGTCTGTTATTCTTTCATCTAACATTTCCCTCTTTAAATTCAAGGTTTTCTGGTTTTCTAGAATGAATTACAATATTTGCAATCTCCATGGCATTGGTAGGACTTCTATTTGAAGCAGATCAATTTGGGTGTACCGTGTGAGCAACTGGTAAATACATGTTTATATTTTAAATTATATATATATTAAATAAAATTTAATTATTTATTTTATTTTATTTATATGTTTTTATTTGTTTTCAGTTTTGTTGAGCATAAGGGTATTGCGGACTCACCTAGAATTCTTTTTGCAAACCATTATATGTGCTAGGTAAATGCATATTTAATTTATTTTTAGTTTTTATAAAATTGACAAACATATCAATTTTTCCATTCAAATCAATAGTTATTAGTTTTGTTTGTAATGTTTTGTAATTTTTTTTATTAATTTGTCTTTGTTTATATTTATATAGATTTGTATTTGAATAGATATTTTTATCAATTTATAATATTTCTATCAAATATTTTTCTTTAGTTTTGTTGTGGTTATTAATGCATAAAATGAAAGTGCATAAATTATAAACAAATAAATTGATAACATAAATTTATGTTAATAAAATTTACACAATAAATTTGGATTTCTTTCACAATAATTTTAGCTTTGTTTCATATATATTTACCGTGATTGTATAGTAATATGAAATGAATTTGTTTTATATAAATGTGTGTTTTTAAAAGATTTAGTAAACTTTGAAGAGGTATTCCATATTATTAAAGGGAGTATATTATTAAAATGAATATATTTCATTCTTATGGAAAAAAAAAAAAATTATGGATACAAGTTAATTTTTTTTTATTTTGCAATTAATATGTTTTGGTTATGAAATTTTGAATCATTTTTAATTTTCATATGAAAATAATTTTTTTTTTAGCTTTTCAATCACGAAGGGTTATTAACATATTAACTCTTCATATTGAAATATAACCTTTCCTTCAAATTTGATCCCTGCCTCCTATACATATTGTTTCCCACGAATTTGAATAAGATTATTTTAAAAAATGACAGAAAATATAAAGACAGTTGGAAACCAGTCCACACCTTTTGCACTTCATTACAACTGGTCTGCAATGGCTGCCATACAGGTTGTTGTCAGATACCATGCAAATATTCTAGTCAAATACCATGCAAATAGTCAAAGTCAAAAGAGAAAGACATGTGACAACTGTCAAAAATTCTAAAAACCCTAAAATCTGATTGGAAATACGAAAGCATTTGTGATTTATGACGGTCAATTTGCAATTTCCAAATTCCGACTAAAAATTGCCGGAAAAGGATGGAAGATTATCGGCGAAGGCACGCTCATGTCCATTGGTAGGCTATAAAACATTCCAGACTATGGGAACAGAGTAATCAGAAATAATAGAAGTGGTTTTTCTTTGCAAGTTGAAGGGTAGAAACATTAATGGAAATATCATAAAAGGGATTTTTTCTGTTTGAATTCGAAAATTTTAATTTAGTTGTTTCAGTGTTGGTACGTTGCTGCTAGCTCCAGGTTTTTATAAAATGGGTCTATTTATCAATTTGATTCAGAATATAGGTCTATTTATCAGTTGGATTCAGATATTTGGTAAAGATGTACTCAGAGGACTGGAGCCTTTTGATCTTCGTTGGAAAAAACCGTATGCCTCTTCTGTAAAAAGCAAGTGCCTTGTTATAATGTAAGTCTCTCATTTGATTTTTGTTAAAAATGTTTTGCCTTCCACCATGAAACTACTTAGATATATGAATATATGCAAACCTAGGTGTATAGATAGGCATATGCATTTGTGTGGGTATAGATGTTGCTGGTTTTTTGGTGTAACATTCAAAGTGTTGTGCATGCAAAGGGAGCTGAAAGAGACACAGACAAGATTGAAGGAGACTGTGAATGAACTTTAGTTAGGAAACTGAAAGATTGATAAAAATTTGTATTTTTTAATTCAATACCTTCATGGATATTTGAGTTGGCATTGCGTCTTGAACAAAATCAAGAGAAAGACATGCCTTACACATCTTGGTCATCATTTTTAGTTTTAAATGTGAGACATGAAATATGCTAGAGATAGATGTTTATAGATGTGATAAGCATAAGCATTTAAAAATGTTATGGTAGTTCGGCTTTAGTATAGCATATGATGATATGACTAATGTTTCCTTATTCCATTGAGCTCTCATTTAGGTTTGAGAAAGACTGCAATACAAAGGATATGACTCTCTCAGTGTTGTTGCGGAGGTGAGGAGGCACACCAAATAATTTAGCAGAGAGACATCCCCAGTTCAATAAGGCACTCAAGAAATCAAGAAATGAAAGGAATTAAAAGAGTACTTTAACTAAGAACTGAAGAAGTTTAGTAATACAATGAATTCAACTCATGCATCAACACTCTGTTTTCTCAGCAATAAAGGAATCAATCATAAAGTTTAGAATCTCAGACATTCAGTCTCTCACACATTCAGTTTTTTAGATTGGAATGTATATAGAGATCTTAAAGAAGGCTATTGAGTTGTCATACCATGGACAAATAGATTGATTTAGGTTTTCGTCATTATTTTCCAATACAAATGTTGCAACCATTTTGGTTCGATGTTTTAGCTATCTGTTTAGTATCCATCTTTTGGATATAGTTAATGAAGTCAAAATGACTAGTACTACCTGGTAAAGCTTTCTCTGGTTCCATGCGCTACTTTCTAAAACAACGCTGGTCATTTTGACTTTATTAAGTGATGCTGGTTCAATTTACCTTCTGTTATTGAGTTTCTGATATTTCAAGCTTCATTATGTCATAAATGCAAGATAGGTAATTCATTTTCCATGGCTTATATGAAAGAGACAATCTTTAAGTTAAGACTTTGAACCTGAGTTGATAATGGAAAAATGGCTATGTATATATATACTTTGCAGAGAGAGGATTGCTTTAAAAAAAAACCATCATCAAAAACATGATTTATCATTTTGATGAATATGTTAATTAGAATATATTTTTATAAATGTGTGTTACCTGTACTCTTCGATTGCCCAAGGCTCTTCATCTTGCTTCCAATTAACCCAAGAGAATGACTTAATAATGAGCCAATCCGGCTGTTGGGCATGATACTTTTACTTTTTGTGTTTCAATGGAAATCAAGGTTACATATATTTAAAAAATATAAAAAGAACCGTCAGCTCTAATATATGAGGCCCTACCTCGGCTATCTAATTACGTAGTAGATTGATTTGGAGTAGAAAATAAATGACTTTCCAAAGCTTTGTGGAAACCTAAATATATACAATATATTTAAATTCTGAACAAAAAAAACATTAACCTAAGTTTTTGGTTTATGAATGTTTTGTTGTATCTTTATTTTACTTTATTTTACTTCAATTGAAAAGGAGTTTTTTCTAGCCTTATGTGTGGGTGACGTGTGTCTTGTTTGTCGATTCTAAAAATAAATATTTGTTAAAAAACACACACATATAGTCTAATTTGAGATGTGACCTCTTTGTCATATATATCAAATTTCAATTTAAAATCCAATTGACTTGAAACTTAAGAAGACATAATGTTAGGAATAAAAAATGTGATAGAAAATAAATTACACTCTCCTCACTTTGACACATTACATTGCAAGATTACAACCATATTTATAAGGTTCTTTACATGCAAATATAACTAGCAAGAAACCAAGGGCCAAATTCCAATTTATTCTTAGAAATCTAGATTTTAGAATTTTATATGGCTTTTTTAACTCATTAACTACTCCTAGTATTCATTATTAGTTTTAAAGAAAGACAAGTTAAACAATTTTTGGGAAACTATTTGATTATATGATTATTACATGTCATTGTTGTTATTCATAGTAACATAATTCGGTAGCACTGAACTTTCATGTAGGTAAGTTGGGAGGGAGTTCGGTTTCCTTATTAATCGACAAATCTTTGAGCCCTTAGCTATAGCGCAAGAGGTCCTTCATTCTGTAAAAATCCATAAGAGAGCTGATCTTATCCTCAAATTAGACCTTTCAAAAGCTTTTGACAGAGTAAACTGGACTTTTGTTCGTCTTATCCTCATCCAGATTGGGGTCCCCCTTGTGGGAGTTAATTGGATCATGGGCTGCATCTCATCTGCTAATTTTGCCATACTTGTCAATGGCTCCCCCTCTACCTTCTTTCCTGCCTCTCGCGGTATCAGACAAGGATGTCCATTGTCTCCTCTATTGTTCATACTGGTTATTGAAGGTCTCAGCCTCTTGATTGTGGAAGCCAGAAGGACTGGTAAACTAAAAGGTATTAAGATATCTCCTCAGCTCTTTCTTACACATCTACTTTTTGTAGATGATGTGCTAATATTTGGTATGGGTACCTATGGTGAATGGTTGGCTTTCAAGGAGATTCTTAATACTTTCTGTGAAGCTTCAGGCATGAGTATCAATTCAAATAAATCCTGTTTCATTCACAATGATCTGGATGAAGACCTTCTCAGAAGCATCTCTAGTATCCTTCCTTATAAATTTGATTATCTTAATAAAGGGTTTGTTTATCTTGGATATTTCCTCAAAACTTCGGGGTATCTGGTTAAAGATTGGCTCTGGCTATTTAAAAAAATTGAGAAAAGAATTTCCCATTGGACGAACAGGCTACTGTCTTTAGGGGGTCGTCTGGTACTCATCAGATCGGTTCTTACTGGTATCCCTGTGTATTGGATGTCCCTTGTGCCCATTCATGTTTCCATTTTGGATAAGCTCAGAAAAATCATTTTTTCCTATCTATGGGGCACTACTACAAACTACAAAAAGTTTCATCTCGCTGATTGGCAGCTCCTGGCTCGTCCAACTTCCCTTGGGGGATGGGGAATTAAACATTTGCCCAGCTTTAGTCTTTCTCTTAGAATGAAATGTTTGTGGTTGGTCATTAACAGCGATGGAATTTGGAATCACCTCATCTCGGTGAAATATCTGAAAAAAAAGCATTTCTCCTCATGGATTAGAGAAAAAATATTCAAAAATTGGAATCCTTCGATTATTTGGAAAGGTTTTCTTGAAACCCTTCCGTGGACTGGAAAAGGGTTAACTTGGTTGCCTGGTGATGGTACATCAATTCGTATTGGTGCTGACCCGATAGTGGGTTTGGGTTCTTCATTCATTCTCCCAAGAGATTTGAGAGATTATTTAGAGGATTATGGGATATGCTCTCTGGCCGATGCCTAGAATTATACCTCCTTGGAATCTAGTTTTTGGTTTAAGGCAGAGGAATTAGAGCTGACAGGTGACTGGAAATTGTTATGGGAGAATTATATCAGGGGACTGGAATATGGCAGAATTCATTTTAATAACCAGCAAGATTCTCTGCTTTGGTCTTTCAACAAATACGTGGGGTCTTTATCAGCTTCAGCAGGTTATGATTGCATCCTATATGCAAAAGGTTTTGAACAGCAGGATCTTGCTCTAAACTTTATATGGGCTCTGCGCATTCCTTTGAAAATTATATGTTTTATTTGGCTTCTAGCGCATGAGCGTATTTTAACCTAGGATCATCTGCAGCACAAAAGCTTTCAAGGAACGAGTAGGTGTATTCTGTGTAGAAAGAATTTCGAGGATATTCCTCATCTATTCCTATCCTGCCCTTTTAGTGTTGGGGTTTTTAATCATTATGCTGCCAAGTTTGGTTTTTCCTTGTTAAAGGACTATTCGGTCTCTTCTTTTTTGGTGAAATGGTTTAATTCTCCCTTTCGATCAGTCTCTTTCAGATTTCTGCCTCTTTTTATCTTCTGGAGTATTTGGCTCCTTCGAAACCAGTGTATTTTCGAGGAGAAGATTCATGTCTTCCATATCCTCTTATCCAGAATTGATCAGCTCCTTATTACCTACCCTGGTCCTTTAAAAGCTCAAAAGGTTAAAGACATCGGAACAAAGCCTGTTTTGGTTTTCCCATGTGGTTCTTTTGATGGAGCCTCAGCTGAAAACATTGGAGGTGCAGGATTCTTGATATACTTAAATGAATCCCATTTCTTCAGTTTTGCATTGGGATGTGGGCATAGCACCAATACTAGAGCGGAATTGCTGGCTCTTTGGGCTACTCTAAAAATTTGTCCGATGATGGGTTTACCTATAAATTTGATCGATGGAGATTCATCGGTGGTTATATCCTGGCTCAACGGAAATTCTGCACTTGATGTACCAGCACTGATACATTGGAGTAGAGACATAAAAAAAATGCTTCATTCTGCCCCTCAGGTGATCTTCAAACACATTTATCGTGAGCATAACTCGTTGGCAGATGGTCTCTCAAAAGAGGCCATAAACTTGGATATGGGCCATGGCAATTTTGCTGAATACTTGGATGGTATTGTGGTCAATAACTGTCATTTTGTTCTCTATTAGTCTAGCTGATCATTATTTTCAGCTCTTTTGACTTTTGCAGTGATTGAGTTTCTTTCATGTTCTGGAGACCTCCCTGCCAGCCTGTCTTGCTCATGATAGTATGTACTTGTTGATCATCCATGATAATTTGCTATTGATTTCTGACTTGAGTTTACTTGGGAATGATGAGAAAAGTCTGCGACGATTAGACTTTAGATTCTCTTGTCTCTTTGTATTGCAGATCAGTCATGTCTTGTTTTTCTTGTCATCTTTCCTATGTGCATTAGTGTCTTTGGAACAGTTATCATTCTTCACATAGATGATTATGTAAAAGATGTCTTTTGATTCATTCTTAATAGCAAAGGCTGGTATTTTTTCCTCTGAAAAAAAAGTTGGGAGGGAGTTTGAAAATTGTTGAATATTGGGTATAATAGGAATACCCTAAATTTGGCACATATTATAAAATAAAGATTATTTAAATTTAATTGTTTAATTGCTAATTTTTCCCATAGTCCATTTAGAATTAGTTTTAGATTTTAAAAATTTAAGCTTTAGAATTTATAATATATATTTGGTTTTATCCTTTAGTTATAAATATCAAATATTAGATTGATATTATATTAGGTTTATTTTGTAATATAAATATAAAGTTTGGTAACTAGTTATAATATTAGATTCTAGTTATGGTAATATTTTTTGGAATATATTAGGGGCAACACTAGGGGGAGGGGTCCTCTTTGACCTCGATGGAAAATTGGAAATTCTTTCTCTTAGGGATTATGAGTTGACGCCAACAATCTGGCCGAAGGTTTGGCCCTCTGGAAAGGTCTTTAGTAAGCCCTAAAACATGGTAAATTCTAGAAATTAATGTCTTCGGGGACTCAAGTTTGATCATACAAGCGCTAAGTACAATGAAGCTTCCTTCTCAAATGAGGCTTAGCCAAATCATCAGGAAAATTCAGACATTGCTTTCATCTTTCCACAAAATTCATTGCTTTCATATTCTTCATGGATTAAATGGGGAAGTCGACAAGGCTGCAAATGAAGAAGTTCCCTTGAGCAAAGGGATCCTTGTGGTGAATGGAGTTCTTTCAAAAAAAATTATTCCATAGGACCTTGGTCCTAATGCCTATGGGGCTTAACCCTTCCCGGAAGGCAACATGGAGCTCTTGTACTAAAAGAGATGTAGGTTCAGCACATCGGATCAAGCTCGAGGAGGATAAATGCATGCATTCTCAGCTGGTTAATTCATTCATGGTTCAGGCCTTTCAGAAGTACGGTGATCACAACATCTTGTGTATGATGGTGTTGGTTCTGGTGATTTCAGCATGTGATGATCTAAAGAGGAATAAATCCCACCCTAGATGCAATCCCCTCCGTTAAGTCAACTGCTTGAAGAATTACAATATGAATTGGGAAATAAAGGACAAGGCAGGTGAATTACCAGGTAGCTGTGAAGGTATTTCAAATGAGCAGATTACAAAATTTTATCAAGTATTGCTTCGGTCTAAGAAGGAGAATCCTATTGTGTCAACCAGTCTACATTTTACTTTGGTTCCTGCCATGGCTTCAAGTTTTGATTCAGCGATTCCAGGACGTGACCCAATTGATCTGGATTTATGTAGGACTGCAACATAATATCAGATTTATATAGGATTTATGTAGGACTGGATTTTTTTTCCTTTTATTTAGGGCTTTGTAAATTTTTATCTTGTCAATTTTAAGAGACTCATCAAAAGCTTCCTTAGATTCTCTCCTCACACTTTTACAATCTTTATCATACCAAGGGTTGGTTTTTCTATTTCTTTTATTAGTTGAAACTTCAATTGAGAACTTGCTAATAAAATATGAAAGGGTTGTGGTAAACTTATGATAGAGGTCTTCTATGTTGTCTATACTTGATAAATGAAGCAATTTAATTTTTAATTCATTTAGAAAAAGATCCTTTTTGTTTCTATCAAAGATCAAGCTTTTTTGGCTATGAGGATTATCTTCTATAGGATCTCTATGCATGGCAAAATTCAGAGTTACAATTAAAGGTCTATGATCCGAGTCAGGCTGGTGGTCGTGTAAGATTGAACCACGGGGACTTCACTTAGTGAACCTCTCACATAGCACGTGCGATCGTGGGATATTAAAGAATACCCTTAATTTCTAGAGATATTGACCCAAAATCTTTTTGTTGAAACCCCCTCCCAATACTTAAAACCTCCTCCCCACCCTTTTTATACCTCAATCCTTACAAACCACCCTACCCACCCCAACCTTAAACCCCTCATCCCCCCAATACCTGCAATATATTGGTTCCATTTTTGATAATTTTAAAACCCACAATATGAACTAACGTGATAGGATATTGGCCAGCAAGTGAAGCCCCTGTGGATTGAACTTAGATTTCAATAAATATTTGTTTAGTGGTAATATTATTTTATTATGAGATATTTTCTTAGACATGGTGGTACATTTGGTGTTTAGCTTAAATTCTAATAATTAATTTCATTTGAAAGTTTTTTTTTAATTTAATTAAGAGTTTAAAAAGTTTGTTTAATTTTTTTTTATGTTTTTGTTTTATAAAGTTTGTATTACTTGATGTTCATACATATAAATCAAATATAATTTTACAAAACTATTTCCACTAGAGCTTTCAAAATCAAAAATTTAATATCAAAATCATTTTATTTTCTAAGTCTCATTTTTAAATATCTTATTCTCTGAGTTAATTTTTCATTCTTATCCAAATTCCATAGTAAACAATATCCACCCTACAACAATATAATAAATAGTGAAAATAATACCCACCCTACACAATATAATGAACAATGAATAAATCATAGTAGCAATATTATAGTTCATTAAATATGATTCACTATGTAGAGAAAAAATAGTAAAAAATAAATTTAGTACCACTAAAATATGGGAGTATAAATCTTATAAGTACACAAAAAAATGTATTTTTAAATTATGAAATTAGAGTTTAATAAATATGAGCTTAGAATTTGAATTTCATTATGTGTTTTTTTAAATGTTAATTGAGTAATAAGTACATGTTCATAGTTTTGATGTACCTATTTTTTATAATGTTGATTAAGTAATGTGTTTAAACATATAATTAAAAGATTAAGTGGGAAAATGATTACAAATTTATTTAAAATGATTCTTAAATTTGAGTATCAGATTTTACTTTGTTTTACAAAGTCATTATTTTTAAGTAATTTGAGTTTATATTTATTTACAATTAAATGAATATATATTGAAAGTTATTATAATTGTAATTCCATATAAATTTTAATATTAACCTTTAATGAATTTTGAAAATTGTAATCGTATTTAAATATTGAATAAGTTTTACAAAAAATTTCAATATTACTTAATTTGATTACTATGAAATAAACTGAGATATATACTATTGGATTTGAAGGTTTATTACATTGCTTATATATCATATCTATTACATTGTTGCTTCTAATCAGTTCAGTTCATTGGATGTAGCTTAGGTGGTTGGGAGCAGGGATCAAATTTAAAGGAAAGTTTATATTTCAATATGAAGAGTTAATATGTTAATAACCCTTCGTGATTGACAAGCTAAAAAAAAATATTCTTTTCATATGAAAATAAAAAATGATTCAAAATTTTATAACCAAAACATATTAATTGCAAAATAAAAAAATTTAACTTGTATCCATAAAAAAAAAATTTCATAAGAATGAAATATACTCATTTTAATAATATACTCCCTTTAATAATATGGGATACCTCTTCAAAGTTTACTAAATCTTTTAAAAACATACATTTATATAAAACAAATTCATTTCTTATTACTATACAATTACTGTAAATATATATGAAACAAAGCTAAAATTATTGTGAAAGAAATCCAAATTTATTGTGTAAATTTTATTAATATAATTTTATGTTATCAATTTATTTGTTTATAATTTATGCACTTTCATTTTATGCATTAATAACCACAACAAAAGTAAAGAAAAATATTTGATAGAAATATTATAAATTGATAAAAATATCTATTCAAATACAAATCTATATAAATATAAACAAAGACAAATTAATAAAAAAAAATTACAAAACATTACAAACAAAACTAATAACTATTGATTTGAATGGAAAAATTGATATGTTTGTCAAATTTTATAAAAACTAAAAATAAATTAAATATACATTTACTTGGCACATATAATGGTTTGCAAAAAGAATTTTAGGNATATTGTAATTCATTCTAGAAAACCAGAAAACCCTGAATTTAAAGAGGGAAATGTTAGATGAAAGAATAAGAGCCAGATCCTAATATAGAAGATTCAAACAAGAACGCTGTCCAAGATGGAGGAATGAGAAATAAACCTTAACCTTTAAAATCCGATTTCCAATTTCGAGGTGTGGCAATTCACTATGCTAGTGGAGCATTTAACTGGTATAGCAACAGCTATGAGAACATGCACTGAGAAACTAGTGGAGCATTTTACTGGTACATCAACCGCTATGAGAACACATCCGCTATGAGAACAAGCCTTGAGAAACAGTGTCCAGGAAATTGCGAATTGATTCGTGGATGAAAATTCCACACATCTGCTATGAGAACAAGCCGAATTAATCCGTGGATGAAAATTGGGAATTGATCTCTGGATCTCCAGACTCCAAGGTTTACTTATGAGCCTGTTATTGGATTTATATTGAGATAAAGTTTTTCCAAAAAGAAGAATAAAGCATGAGAAAGCTTACTTTTTAAAAATTATGAAAAAAAAGTTTGAGAAAGCTCTATTTTAAAAAATGAAGGTTGAAAAAAAAAAGTTTGAGAAAGTTTTTTTCCAAAAATTATGGAAAAAAAAGAATAAGATTTAAGAAAGTTTAATTTTTAAAAT
>LPNX010986935.1:45670-77942 GCA_001517045.1 Pseudotsuga menziesii | reverse complement strand
TAAAAGTATGATATATTTTGAAAAGTTTAATATATTATAGGAATATTTCTACTCTTCAAATGAAAAAATTAAAAATAATCTTTACTTCGTATTTGACAAGCAATTTTTTCTTTTAAATTTCATTTGCATAGCAAAAAAAAAATTGCCCTTCTATGACGAGCTAGAAGGCTCTTGAAGGGCAATGACGACTTCAATTTTGATCCCTGGTTGGGAGGAATGATTGTTACTCTCTTCATCCCGGTTTAATTCTTGAAATCACATTTACAAAAAATATGTATATAATATAATCTAAATTTTCTAAAGTTAAAATTTTTTTCTAGTATATTTTCACTCTTATTTTATTAAAAATATTAAAAAAATTTAAAATCATATATATTAACTATAAAATTTACATAATTTAAATGACATAAAAATATTATAAATTAAAAAACATAATTTATTTCAAATTAAAAATTTATAAAAAATAAAACGTAAAATTTAAAACCCACTCTCACTCCCAAAAAGAAGAGTAAAATAAATTGACACCTCCTATACATATTGTTTCCCACGAATTTGAATAAGATTGTCTTAAAAAAATGACAGAAAATATACAGACAGTTGGAAACAAGTCCACACCTTTTGCACTTCTTTACAACTGGCCTGCACTGGCTGCCATACAGGTTGTTGTCAGATACCATGCAAATATTGTAGTCAAATACCATGCAAATAGTCAAGTCAAAAGAGAAGGACATGTGACAACTGTCAAAAATCCTAAAAACCCTGAAATCTGATTGGAATTTCGAAAGCATTTGTGATTTATGACGGTCAATTTGCAGTTTCCAAATTCCAACTAAAAATTGCCGGAAAAGGATAGAAGATTATCGGTGAAGGCACGCCCATGTCCATTATGGGAACAGAGTAATCAGAAATAATAGAAGTGGTTTTTCTTTGCAAGTTGAAGGATAGAAACATTAATGGAAATAACATAAAAGGGATTTTTTCTGTTTGAATTCGAAAATTTTAATTTAGTTGTTTCATTGTTGGTACGTTGCTGCTAGCTCCAGGTTTTTATAAAATGGGTCTATTTATCAATTTGATTCAGAATATAGGTCTATTTTTCAGTTGGATTCAGATATTTGGTAAAGATGTCACTCACAGGACTGAAGCCTTTTGATCTTCGTTGGAGAAAACCGTATGCCTCTTCTGTCAAAAGCAAGTGCCTTGTTATAATGTAAGTCTCTGATTTGATTTTTGTTAAAAATGTTTTGCCTTCCACCATGAAACTACTTAGATATATGAATATATGCAAACTTAGGTGTATAGATAGGCATATGCATTTGTGTGGGTATAGATGTTGCTGGTTTTTTGGTGTAACATTCAAAGTGTTGTGCATGCAAAGGGAGCTGAAAGAGACAAAGACAAGATTGAAGGAGAGTGTGGATGAACTTTAGTTAGGAAAACTGAAAGATTGATAAAAAATTGTATTTTTTAATTCAATACCTTCATGGATATTTGAGTTGGCATTGCGTCTTGAACAAAATCAAGAGAAAGACATGCCTTACACATCTTGGTCATCATTTTTAGTTTTAAATGTGAGACATGAAATATGCTAGAGATAGATGTTTATAGATGTGATAAGCATAAGCATTTAAAAATGTTATGGTAGTTCAGCTTTAGTATAGCATATGATATGACTAATGTTTCCTTATTCCATTGAGCTCTCATTTAGGTTTGAGAAAGACTGCAATACAAAGGATATGACTCTCTCACTGTTGTTGCGGAGGTGAGGAGGCACACCAAATAACCTAGCAGAGAGACATCCCCAGTTCAATAAGGCACTCAAGAAATCAAGAAATGAAATGAATTAAAGGAGTACTTCAACTAAGAAGTGAAGAAGTTTAGTAATACAATGAATTCAACTCATGCATCAACACTCTGTTTTCTCAGCAATAAAGGAATCAATCATAAAGTTTAGAATCTCAGACATTCAGTCTCTTAGGCAGTCAGTTTTTTAGATTGGAATGTATATAGAGATCTTAAAGAAGGCTATTGAGTTGTCATACCATGGACAAATAGATTGATTTAGTTTTCGTCATTATTTTCCAATACAAATGTTGCAACCATTTTGGTTCGATGTTCTAGCTATCTATTTAGTATCCATCTTTTGGATATAGTTAATGAAGTCAAAATGACTAGTATTAACTGGTAAAGCTTTCTCTGGTTCCATGCGCTACTTTCTAAAACAACGCTGATCATTTTGACTTTATTAAGTGATGCTGCCATCAATTTACCTTCTGTTATTGAGTTTCTGATATTTCAAGCTTCATTATGTCATAAATGCAAGATAGGTAATTCATTTTCCATGGCTTATATGAAAGAGACCATCTTTAAGTTAAGACTTTGAACCTGAGTTGATAATGGAAAGATGGCTATGTATATATATACTTTGCAGAGAGAGGATTGCTTTAAAAAAAAACCATCATTAAAAACATGATTATCATTTTGATGAATATGTTAATTAGAATATATTTTTATAAATTTGTGTTACCTGTACTCTTCAATTGCCCAAGGCTCTTCACCTTGCTTCCAATTAACCCAAGAGAATGACTTAATAATGAGCCAATCCAGCCGTTGGGCATGATACTTTTACATTTTGTGTTTCAATGGAAATCAAGGTTACATATATTTTAAAAAATATAAAAAGAACCGCCAGCTCTAATATATCAGGCCCTGCCTCGGCTATCTAATTACGTAGTAGATTGATTTGGAGTAGAAAATGAATGACTTTCCAAAGCTTTGTGGAAACCTAAATATATACAATATATTTAAATTCCGAACCAAAAAAAAGCAGTAACCTAAGTTTTTGGTTTATGAATGTTTTGTTGTATCTTTATTTTACATCAATTGAGAAGGAGTTTTTTCTAGCTTTATGTGGGTGAGGTGTGTTTTGTCTATCACATTGTCGACTCTAAAAATAAATATTTGTTAAAAAAAACACATATAATCCAATGTGAGATGTGACCTGTTTGTCATATATATCAAATTTCAATTTAAAATCCAGTTGACTTGAAACCTAAGAAGACATAATGTTAGGAATAAAAAATGTGATAGAAAATAAATTACACTCTCCTTCTCACTTTGGCACATTACATTGCAGGACTACAACCATATTTATAAGGTTCTTTACATGCAAATACAACTAGCAAGAAACCATGAGCCAAATTCCAATTTATTCTTAGAAAACTAGATTTTAGAATTTTATATGGCTTTTTTTAACTCATTAACTACTCCTAGTATTCAGTATTAGTTTTAAAGAAAGACAAGTAAAGCAATTTTTGGGAAACTATTTGATTATATGATTATTGATTATATGATTATTACATGTCATTGTTGTTATTCATAGTAACATAATTTGGCGGTACTGAACTTTCATGTAGGTAAGTTGGGAGGGAGTTTGAAAATTGTTGAATATTGGGTATAATAGGAATACCCTTAGTTTGACACATATTATAAAATAAAGATTATTTAAATTTAATTGTTTAATTGCTAATTTTTCCCATAGTCCATTTAGAATTAGTTTTAGATTTTAAAAATTTAAAGCTTTAGAATTTATAATATATATTTGGTTTTATCCTTTAGTTATAAATATCAAATATTAGATTAATTTTATATTAGGTTTATTTTGTAATATAAATACAAAGTTTGGTAACTAGTTATAATATTAGATTCTAGTTATGGTAATATTTTTTGGATGGAAAATTTGACACTAGGGGGAGCGGTCCTCTTTGACCTCGATGGAAAATTTGAAATTTCTCTCTCTTGGGGATTATGAGTTGACGCCAACAATCTGGCAGAAGCTTTGGCCCTCTGGAAAGGTTTTTCAATGAGCCCTAAAACATGGTAAATTCCATAAATTAATGTCTTCGAGGACTCAAGGTTGATCATACAAGCGCTAAGTACAATGAAGCTTCCTTCTCAAATGAGGCTTAGCCAAATCATCAGGAAAATTCACACATTGCTTTCATCTTTCCATAAAATTAATTTCTTTCATATTCTTCATGGATTAAATGGGGAAGTCGACAAGGCTGCAAATGAAGAAGTTCCTTTGAGCAAAGGGATCTTTGTGGTGAATGGAGCTCTTTCAAAAAAATTTATTCCATACGACCTTGGTCCTAATGCCTAAGGGGCTTAACCCTTCCCGGAAGTCAATATGGAGCTCTTGTACTAAAAGAGATGTAGGCTCAGCACGTCACATCAAGTTCGAGGAGGATAAATGCATGCATTCTCAGCTGGTTAATTCATTCATGGTTCAGCCCCTTCAGAAGTACGGTGATCACAACGTCTTGTGTATGATGGTGTTGGTTCTGGTGATTTCAGCGTGTGATGATCTCAAGAGGAAGAAATCCCACCCTAGACGCAATCCCCTCCGTCAAGTCGACTGCGTGAAGGATTACAATATGATTTGGGAAATAAAGGACAAGGCAGGTGAATTACAGGGTAGCTGTGAAGGTATTTCAAATGAGCAGATTACAAAATTTTATCAAGTATTGCTTCGGTCTAAGCAGGAGAATCCTATTGTGTCAACCAGTCTACATTTTACTTTGGTTCCTACCATGGCTACAAGTTTTGATTCAGCGATTCCAGGACGTGACCCAATTGATCCGAATTTATGCAGGACCGCAACAAAATACACAAATAACCATAGAAACAAATATGTAGCAGAAATAACACTTCATTTCATTAATCAAAGAACTGAAACTTGTTTACATATAGAATGGAAATAAACTAGCTAGAGTGCTGGTAGCTTATCTTTGAGAAGAAATGTGGCGGCTACATGCCTCTGAACTCTGTGTTACAATGAGGCTTGAAGGCCTATATATTATTGAGAAATAATGGAAACCCTACACATCCAAAAAACCTAATCCTAGGAGGTGAAACACCAAAATGTAGGATCCGTTGGGTAACTTGGTAAATCAATTTCCCGAGGTCGTAACTTTGGCATACTACCTCCGTTTGATGCGCATGATACATCATTAGAAATATCTCTTCAAGGGCTGTGTCAATAGATAGAAAACATTAAGTCCAGAACGAACTCATATTTGCCCTGCCATTTGATGCCAAAAAACGTCGTTTAGGGCCTCAAAACGGCTTCGAAAGTTTAGGACCCGAAAATTGCCAAAAATAGTAAATTGTGCTACAATTAAGAAAACTAGAAAACTGAAAGAAACAATGGTGGGGGTCCAAGTGGAATAGGTGGGTGGCCACCAATATCTTCCTGGATCATTCCTCCCCCCTTAGGAAGCAATGGTCCCCATTGTGTTGAGTTCCTCCATGAGATGAGGAAACTTCTGTTGAACTTGGTCTCTGGTGAACAACTTTCCCTGGTGAAGGAGTTGGCCTGCTTTGACAACTTGATATAGCTGGATTTTCTACTGGCGGGTGTTCTTGATCTCTGTGTCCATAATTTGATTAGTTCTGGCTTGTTCCATGAGGTCAAGTTTTAACTCTGTTGGTGTGAGTTGTTCTTCCACATCTGATGTGTCCAATAGAGGAGGAAAGTAGGGTTGAAGGTGGTCCACATTGAACACTGGGTGCAGACCAAGGAATGGTGGAATACTGAGCTCGAAGGCATTGTCCCCAACAGCCTTGGTGATGGTGTATGGCCCATATTGGAGCGGGCGCACGAGGGATTCTCCTTGTTGAGCAATATCTTATCATGTTCATTCATAAAGGGAGGTTTTTTAATTATGAAAAATAAAGTCAATATATTGTAGGTATTGGGGAGAGGGATTAGGGTATGGGGGGTTTATAGGTATTGGAGGGGTATAAAAAGGGGTTTCAAGTAAAAAGAAGGAATATATCGTAAAAGTAGGGTTTTATTAAATTGGGAATATGTATTGGGAGAGGGCCTCAACAAAAGGAATTTTGCAGGTAATTATCAATATCTAGTGAAATTAGGCGTATTATTTAATATCCCATGAACGAAGGTGCTATGACATGGTTTCGCTGAGTGAAGAACCCGTGAGCAGGCGAAGCTTGCAGTGGGGTCAACGAGGCGCTCCTTCTGCAAATGTAGCCACACTTTGTCACCCACCTGGAAGTTGTGTTGCATCCAATGTTGATCATGCCACTACTTGTATTTAGCATTGGATCTATCCAATATGTCACGAACATATTGGCGAATGTGTTGAATGCACTCAATCAAGCTGTTTGCCTTAGAAACTTCAGACTAGACATGAGCTGAATCAACCTGAGTAGCTGTAAATGGCATGGCTACGTCAATGGGACATAGTGGCTAGAATCCCAAGCCCGCTTGAAAGGGGCTGTGGTCGGTGGAGTTGTGGAGGGCCCGGTTATAGCTATGTTGTACATAGGGGAAGCTCTCATCCCATGTGCGTGGATGCTTTGAGTTGTACATGTGCAAAATGTGTACGATCATCTGGTTGACGACCTCTGTCTAGCCATCAGTCTGGGGATGGAAAGCTGTGGACTTTGTGAGCTTGGTGTCTAGCATTAACCATAGGATAGACCAAAATGTACTAAGGATCCTGCTATCCTGATCTGAGATTATAGACTGTGGGATCCCAAAGTGTACCCACACTCATTCAAAGAATATTTTAGCAATGGATTCTGCTATGATATTCTTCTTGCAGGTCGCCATTATGGCAATATTTGGGAATTTGTCGACGACCATGAACACACAGTCATTGACGTGCTTAGTAGAAGGAAGGCCCAACATGTAATCCATGGAGATGGATTCCCAAGGTCAACTAGGGGTAGGCAACAGAGTATAGAGGCATTGATTCTTGATGGCAATGGCTCAAGTAGTGCAGGATCGGATGTGCTTCCCAACGTCTTGTCGAAGGTTTGACCAATAGAAATACTTTTGCAGTACTGCCACTGTTTTCTCGACCCTAAAATGCCCAGCGACCTGACTGTAATGCGCTTCCCAAATCATCTTGGCATGCTCGCTTGAAGGATCACAAAGGTGTCCCACATGACATAGTAGTGCATCCTAGAGGAGAAAATTTGGAACTTGGTTTCCCTCTAAGAGCATCTTATATGTGTGGCTGAATTTTGGATCAATGTTGTAGAGAATCGACCAATCAGATGTCTCATGCCCACAAGAGTTGAGCACGGTGGTTATTGTCACAATCGATGGTCGGCTGACGCATTTTGCAACATTATTGGTGCTTCCCTTCTTGTACTTGATATTCAAATGAAACTGTTGTAGACATGTGGACCACTTCTAATGACGATCATTCTGTAAATTGCCTTGTGTCTGTATGAACTGCAGGGGTCGATGGTATGTGTGGATGATCATTTCCTTCCCCGGAATGTAATGCTTCCATTGTCAGCAAGCCTGTACAATGGAATACATCTTTTTATCATAAGTGGGATATTTGTGGACTGTGTCGGACATTGTCTCACTGTGATATTCCACTGGATTCCCTTGTTGAGTAAGGACTGCCCCGATAGCATAGTTAGAGTCATTTGTCTCGATCTCGAATGGTTGTTGCAAGTCTGGTAATGTGAGCACTGGGGCACAACAGAGGCGATGTTTCAATTTTGCAAATGCCTTCTGTTGAGTTTCTGACCAGAAGAATTTTGCTTTTGCTCCTCCCTTGGTGACTTGACTCAAGGGCCAAGTGATATGAGAGAAGCACAACACAAACCTGCGGTAGAAATTAGCAAGACCCAGAAAGCTGCGAAGCTCTGTTAGAGTAGTTGGGGCTGGCCAATCCCGAATGACTTGGATCTTGGTTGGATCCACATGTACCCCATACTCATTAATAATGTATCCTAGATACTGAACCTGGGTCATGCCAAAAGTGCACTTGTCCAAATTGGCACACAACTTGTGTTGCCGCAGCGTTTGGAGGACCTATCGGATGTGGTGGAGGTTCTCTTCCCAAGTCTGGCTGAATATCAGGATGTCATCCAAGTACATTACTACAAATGAGTTGGTGAATGGCTGCAAGATGTCATCCATCAGTCCCATGAAGGTTGCAGGAGCATTTGTCGGCCCAAAAGGCATGACCAACCATTCGAAAAGGCCCTCCTTGGCTTTGAAGGCAGTCTTCCACACATCGGTCGGTTCGATTGGTACCTGGTGATACCCGGACTTTAAATCGATCTTGATAAAATATTTCTTCCCTTTAAGCTGGTCTAGGAGGTCATCAATCCATGGGATCGGGTACCTATTCTGGACAGTGATCTTGTTCAGCACGCAATAGTCAATACAGAGTCTCCAAGTCCCATCCTTCTTCTGTATCAACACGATTAGGCACCCACAGGGTGATGAACTTGGCCGGATGTGACCCTTCTGCAGCATCTCCCGAATTTGCCTCTTGATTTTATCATTCTCCAGAACTGAGCATCGTTAGATCGATGCATTGGGCAGCGACGCACCTGGGTTCAGATCGATGAGGTGCTTAACCTAATAGTGCAGAGGAACCCCTGTGGGTGAGGTGAAAATTTCCCGGTACTCCCCCACGACCTTGTCCATTTGTTGTTGTCATGCGGATGGGCCCTGTTTGGAGGTCGAGGCCACAATATTCTTCTTTCCCTTAGGGCAGATCATCAAGAAAACAAATATCCCGATTTTGGAAATGAGCTTACTACATCATTTTACAGTAACCAAAGAGATAGCGGCAGGAGGTGGTACCTCTGGTATCCTGTACAACTTATTTCCCAACGTAATAATAATAGTGCAAGGCTGAGACTCATACACAACATATCGCTTCCATAAGTATGGTTGACCCAATAATACATCACAAACATCAAGAGGAGCAATATCACATAATACCTCATCGCTGAAGGGCTTGATGCTATAGGGAAGGTGGCACTATTGGCTGACGTGGAGATCCTGTCCTTGGTGAAGCCATCCGATGGTGTACGGCTACGAGTGTGCTGTGGTCGGCTAGCCCAACTGCTTCACGACCTCTACTGAAATGAGGTTCTTTTGGCTCCCACTGTCAATAATGAATTGTAGCGAGGAACCCTTTACCCACATCTGGGAGTGGAAAAGACGCTCCTCCTCCTCTGAATCTTCTGGTTCTTCCTTTTGGATCTTTCTGGTGGCAACGAAGGCATTGGGCTTTCCATTGATACTCCTCTTCCCTTTATTGTTCCCCTTCTTGGGTTCTAATTCAGTGTCATAGTATGCATCTAATTTGGAAGCCTTTATTTCAGCCACTAGTGACTGCTTAGCCTGACACTCACTGGTGTTGTGAGTGGGGCTCTTATGGAACTCGCACCACTTTCCCACTTCCTTCTTCGGCTTCGCAGTGTTGTTCTTTTCTTGCGGCTTTGGCAAGTTTTCTTGAGTCGCCATGCCTTGGCTGTGTCCTTGGTTCTATGGTTTGGGGGCACCTTTTGCTTGCTTCTGATTCACAGATCCAAAGTCTCGCTTTTTCTGTTTGAATTTTTGCTCAATCTTGGTAGCATACCGGTATGCCATACCAAGCGAGGAGATGTCGAGGAACTCCATTTCCTCCTGAATGTATCTGTGCAGACAACTATGGTACTTCAGCACCAAATGTTTCTCTGAATCTTTGATACCCAACTTGGTGCGGAGGGTATGGAACATATTCATCATCTCATGCACATCTTGATCTCTTTTCTGCCGCAGTGTAGTCCATTATATGTACTTGTCCTCATAGCTCCCCACGGGATAATATTTTCCCTTTATGGCATCTCAGAATGAATTCCAAGTGGGTACGGCTGAGAACAGAGGGTTCCTCCTCGTCCTTTCTCTCACAATAGGTTTCCCACGAGTCCTTGACATGGGGGATGACTTTGAGTAGTGAAAAAGTAATCTTTTCCCAGTCAGAAAAGTCTTGAACCGAGAAATATCCTTTTAATAGATTCAACCATCTATCTACAGCATCTGCATCTATTCGACCATCAAATATGGGAATGTCGAATTTTACTTGTACCTTAAAAGGGGTTACGCCTCCAAAGTGACTGCTAGATGCAGATGCGCCGCCAGTGGGAAGTCATTGAAGGATCTGGGCAAAGTTATCCATGATCGCATTCCTTTGTTTTTCAAGGGCCTCCTCGAGTAACATTTTGATATGATCTTCTGCGCCCTCATCTTTCTTTTCATCCCCCATGGGAGGCCGTTGGGATTTGTGAGGCTGATCTTGCAAATGTTCAACCAGATCGAGTCCTAACTATTTATACCCCGCCCTCGTTGGGGACATGCAAAGAATAATTGAGAAAGAGCAGATTGATCTGATACCACTAATCCAAATTTATGCAGGAACACAACAGAATACACAAATAACCATAGAAACAAATATGCAGTGGAAATAACACTCCATTTCATTAATCAAAGAACTGAAACTTGTTTACATACAGAATGGAAATAAACTAGCTAGAGTGCTAGTAGCTTATCTCTAAGAAGAGATGTAGTGGCTACATGCCTCTGAACTTTGTGTTACACTGAGGCTCAAAGGCCAATATATTATTGAGAAATAATGGAAACCCTACACATCCAAAAACCTAACCCTAGGAGGCGAAACGCCATAATGTGGGCCCCATTGGGTAACTTGGTACATCACATTAGAGAGAATTTGAGGTAAAAAATGGGCCTCAAAAGGACCAAAATGTACTATAAAAATCAACCAATTACATTCTAGTAGATGACATCATCCCCCATGGTTGAGGTGGCATTGCATGAGTTAAGAATGCTTATTTGTCACATTTTCTATGGTGGATGAAAACCCTTAGTTAACCAAGGTAGTGGTACAAGTATTTTTAAGTCATAAAGTGAAGTACTCATAATAAAAGTCATTTCACACTTTCTCATAAAATAGTATTATTGTTATTTTCAAGTAAAGTACTCACAATTCACTTTCTCATAAAATAATATTATTGTCATTTTCAAGTAAAGTACTCATAATTCATAAAAATGTCTTTTCACATTTTTTTATAAAATAATATATTGTCATTTTCATGTTTTTTTAATTTTAAATTATATATTCATTCAATTGTATTTAATATCATAATCTCAAACTAATATATATATAATCTTGTACTTTTAAAATAAATCAAATTCATGAATGATATTTATATGAAAAAAATATGTTAGTTATGCATATAAATTAAATTCATTTTTGTTTAATTTTATTTACAACTTCAAGACAAATAAATGCTAAAGGACAATAAATTTATGGGAATTTACAATGAATCTTAGTTACATCATTGTAGAGTTATTTTATTAATTTTATTTATAGTCAATTTAGAAAAGTAACTCTACCATGATTATTTATATTGTGTATAAAAAGTAGTGTAGGAGGTGAATTGTCATATATACCTACCCGATAAAACCCCTAACTCATAATATTTTATTATATCTTATATTTTTGTAGTACGTCTCTTAGGAGGCCCATTTTTGACCTCAAATTCTCTCTAATGATTTCCTGGTGTCGTAACTTTGGCATACTACCTTCGTTTGACGCGCATGATACATCATTAGAAATATCTCTTCAAGGACTACATCCATAGACCAAAAATATTGAGTCCAGAATGGACTCATATTTTTTCGACCATTCGATGCCGAAAAATGTCGTTTAGGGCCTCAAAACGACTCCGAAAGTTTAGGACCCGAAAACTGCCAAAAATAGTAAATTGTGCTACAATTAAGGAAACCGGAAAACTGAAAGAAACAATGGTGGCGGTCCAAGTGGAATAGGTGGGTGGCCACCACTATCCTCCTGGATCATTCCTCCCCCCTTAGGAAGCATTGGTCCCCATTGCGTTGAGTTCCTCCATGAGATGAGGAAACTTCTGTTGAACTTGGTCTCTGGTGAGCCACTTTCCCTGGTGAAGGAGTTGGCTTGCTTTGACAATTCGATATAGCTGGATATTCTGCTGGCGGGTGTTCTTGATCTCTGTGTCCATAATCTGATCAGTTTTGGCTTGTTCCATGCAGTCGGGGTTTAATTCTGTTGGTGTGAGTTGTTCTGCCACGTCTGATGTGTCCAGTAGGGGTGGAAAATAGTGCTAGAGGAGGTCCACATTGAACACTGGGTGCAGACTAAGGAATGGTGGGATATTAAGCTCAAAGACATTGTCCCCAATAGCCTTGGTGATGGTGTATGGCCCATATTGGAGCGGGCGAAGCTTGCGGTGGGTTCCAGCGAGGCGTTCCTTTTGCAAATGTAGCCACACTTTGTTGCCCACCTGGAAGTTGTGTTGCACCTGATGTTAATCATGTCGCTGCTTGTACTTAGCATTGGATCTATCCAATATGTCATGAACTTGTTGCCGAATGCGTTGAATGTGCTCAATGAAGCTGTTCGCCTTAGAAACTTCAAACTGGATATGAGCTGAATCAGCCTGAGTAGCTACAAATGGCATGGCTACGTCAATGGGACATAGTGGTTGGAATCCCAAGCCCACCTAAAAGGGGTTGTGGTTGGTGGAGCTGTGGAGGGCCCAGTTATAGCTATGTTGTACATAGGGGAGGCTCTCATCCCATTTGTGTGGATGCTTTGAGTTGTACATGCACAAAATGTGTATGATCATCCGGTTGACGACCTCTGTCTGGCCATCAGTATGGGGATGGAAAGTTGTGGACTTTGTGAGCTTGGTGTCTAGCATTGACCATAGGCTAGACCAGAATGTAATATGGAACCTGTTGTCCCGATCTGAGATTATAGACTGTGGGATCCCAAGGTGTAACCACACTCGTTCAAAGAAGAGTTTAGCAGTGGATTCTGCTGTGATATTCTTCTTACAGGCCGGCATTATGGCCATCTTTGAGAATCTGTCAACAACTAGGAACACACAGTCGTTGTCGTGCTTAGTAGAAGGAAGGCTCGACATGTAATCCATGGAGATGGATTCTCAAGGTCGACTAGGGGTAGGAAACGGAGTATAAAGGCCTTGCTTCTTGATGGAGGATTTGGCAATGGCGTAGGTAGTGTAGGATCGGATGTACTTCCCGACGTCCTGTCGAAGGTTCGACCAATAGAAATACTTCTACAGTAATGCCACTATTTTCTCGACCCCGAAATTCCCAACAACCCAACTGTAGTGCGCTTCCCAAATCATCTTGGCGCGCTTAATTGAAGGAACACAAAGGTGTCCCATGTGACATAGTAGTGCATCTCGGAGGTGAAAATTTGGAACTTGGTTTCCCTCCAAGAGTGTCCTGTATGTGTGGCTGAATTCTAGATCTCTCTTGAAGAGAATTGACCGATCAGATGTCTCGTGCCCACAAGAGTTGACCACGGTGGTTATCACCATGATCGGTGGTCGGCTGAGGCATTCTGCAACATTATTGGTGCTTTCCTTCTTGTACTTGATATTCAAATGAAACTGTTGTAGATATGTGGACCACTTCTGATGGCGATCGTTCTGTAACTTCCCTTGTGTCTGTATGAACTACAGGGGTCGATGGTCTATGTGGATAATCATTTCCTTCCCCCAAATGTAATGCTTCCATTGTCGGCAATCCTATATAATGGAATACATCTCTTTGTCATAAGTGGGATATTTGCGGACTATGTTGGATAGTGTCTCATTGTGATATGCCACTGGTTGCCTTTGTTGAGTAAGGACTACCCCAATAGCATAGTCATAGGCGTTTGTCTCGATCTCGAATGGTTGTTGCAAGTTTGGTAATGTGAGCACTGGGGCACATCAAAGGCGATGTTTCAATTCTAGAAATGCCTTCTGTTGAGTTTCTGACCAGAAGAATTTTTCTTTTGCTCCTCCCTTGGTGACTTGACTCAAGGGCCAAGTGATATGAGAGAATCCCAACACGAACCTACGGTAGAAATTAGCAAGACCCAGAAAGATGCAAATCTTTGTTAGAGTAGTTGGGGCTGGCCAATCCCGAATGACTTAGATCTTGGTTGGATCCACATGTACCCCATACTCATCAAGAATGTATCCCAGATACTGAACTTGGGTCATGCCAAAAGTGCACTTGTCCAAATTGGCACACAACTTGTGTTTCCGCAGCGTTTGGAGGACCTGTCGGATGTGGTGGAGGTGCTCTTCCCAACTCTGGATGAATATCAAGATGTCATCCAAGTACACTACTACAAATGAGTTGGTGAATGGTTGCAAGATGTTGTCCATCAGTCTCATGAAGGTTGTAGGAGCATTTGTCAGCCCCAAAGGCATGACCAACCATTTGAAAAGGCCCTCCTTGGCTTTGAAGGTAGTCTTCCACACATCGGTCAATTCGATCGGTACCTGATGATACCTGGACTTTAAGTTGATCTTGCTAAAACATTTCGCCCCTTTAAGCTGGTCTAGGAGGTCATCAATCTGTGGGATCGAGTACCTATTATGGACAATGATCTTGTTCAGTGCCCGATAGTCAATAAAGAGTCTCTAAGTCCCATTCTTCTTCTGTAGCAACACAATCGGGCTCCCACAGGGTGACGAACTTTGCTGGATGTGACCCTTCTGCAGCAGCTCCTGAATTTGCCTCTTGATTTCATCATTCTCTAGAACATAGAGTCGATAGATCGGTCCATTGGGTAGTGACGCACTTGGGGTCAGATCGATGGGGTGCTTGACTTGACAGTGCAGAGGAACCCTTGTGGGTGAGGTGAATATGTCTCGGTATTCCTCCATGACCTTGTCCATTTGTTGTTGTAATGCGGATGGGCCCTGTCTGGAGGTCGTGGCCACGATCTTCTTCTTGCCCTGAGGGCGGATCATCAAGAAAACAAATTTCCCAGTTTTGGAAATGAGCTTACTACATCATTTTGCAGTAACCAAAGAGATAATGGCAGGAGGTGGTACCTCTAGTATCCTGTACAACTTATTTCCCAACGTAATAATAACAGCGCAAAGCCAAGACTTATACACAGCATGTCGCTTCCATAAGTATGGTTGACCCAATAATACATCACAAACATCAAGAGAAGCAATATCACATAATACCTTATCGATGAAGGGCTTGATGCTGTCGGGAAGGTGGCACTACTTCCTTTTATGATTGTCAAGTTCCTTAGTATGGTAGTGTCTTCTTTCAAGGTTAAAAACTAATTTTTTCTTCTCTACACTTCTATAAAAAAACTATCCCCTCCCCTTTTTGAATGTATCTTTTTCTCATACATAAAGGATGTCAAGGAGAGTCCGGATCTAACTCATCTTGATTCTAATAATGTAGAAGATACCAATTTCTTAGGATATAGGAGGTGGTTTTCTAGATTTAGAAGGTGGTTAAATCCATTACCTTTTTTCTCGGTTTAAACTTAGTTTAGGCTCAACATCATTAAAAAAATATGAAAGGTTTGGGTAATGGATAATAAAGTTCAAAACAAAGGAAAAATTATAAACACGTAGCAGAAGCTATGGAACATTTCCCCACATGCTCCTTTCTATTAAACTCAAAATAAAAAGGATTACAATCATATCTAAGTGGGGCCAAAATAAAAGGCGGTTTCTACCCAACTTGCTAAATATAGAAAATCCTTAACCAATTTATACTCAATCAAACACTATTGTCTAATTGTCTAAAAAATGTAATGCATTACTTTTAGCTAACTAGAATATGGGAGATTACACACTTCAACACTCCCCCTTAATCTCATGTTACGAGCTTAACACTAGCAATACCCAAGTGTTGTACCCGAAATTCAAAGATGATCCTTCCCAATGGTTTGGAGAAGGTATCAACTAGTTGATCCCATTAACTAAAAAATTATAGTTTAATGTCTCGGTTGATTACATACAAACATATGAAGTGGTAGCAAGTATCAATATGCTTTCATTTCTTGTGAAATGCATGATTTTTGGATAATACAATAGGTAAACTATTATCATAACAAATAGGAGTTGGTTCCTTTTGCACATGTATAAACTCATACAAAAGTATTATTAGACATATTCCATGGTAGGTTGTTGTAGTTTTTTTTTTTAAATGTAGTTCACCATTTGTTAGAGGGCTACTCCACGGAAAATTCCAATCCCTGATATTCAAACTGAATCAAGGTATGGTCAACTCATCATTCACAACATTTATTACAAAGGGCTCTACAAAAGCATCATGTCACTTACAAGAGTAGAACCTAGGTAGGGAGGGTAACATTTATTCCTCTCAACCATCCAAGCTACATCCATTTGACAATTTTTGTAGTTGCTTCTAGATATTTTCTATTATGTGTCTTCATGCTTTCCCCCTATGGGTCTTCGGGATTTTCTTCAATGGGTCTTCGGGCATTTCTCCAATATGTCGTCGGGCTTTCCACCGATGGATCTTTGAGCTTTTCTTTGATGGGTTTTCAGGCTCTCCTTCGAGATGACTTAGGGATTTTCTTTGAAATACTTACGGTATTTGTGAAATTTTCAACTGTTTCGACATTTTTTCATCGACCTTTGACAAACGGTAATCACGTTAATAGTTGGAGTGGAATTCACTGCACTTTCAATTCATGTCCTTAATGTTGTCATTTCGCTTGATGAAATGTTTGACACGTGTCACCAACAATCTTCCCATCAAAATCATCATTTTTTTCAGAACAACATGCATTTTTGTTGTAAAATAGATGCAACACCATTGTCGTAATTCTAATGCAATGAGGTACTTTCCATAAAAAAATGTGAGTTCCTTCATGAAACACATTGTTTTTTCCATTAGGATGCCAATGATAATTCGACGAAGTACATATGACTAGGTGTTGGACTTACGATGCGTAATGCCCACCGTTTAACGTTGGCACAGTCGTCGAAGGTCGGAGGAAGGTCGGAGGCAGTGATCAAATTTGAAGGGTGGGTCTTAATTTCAATTGGAAGGAGATTTATTCTAAGATCCTTTCAAAGATGAAAAGAAAATGAAAGGTAATGTAAGTAAATTGTATTTTAATTGAGAAGTATAAATTAATTAAACTTTTTTAAATGTAAAACATAATTTTAAACAATTAAGCACTTTTTAATATTTATTTTTTAATAAAACTTAATTTGAATATATTAATTTGACATATCTATAGCATTAATTTTACAATTGAGTGAAATAACAATTATTCATTGTATTTTTTCAAGTTGGAGCACAATTAATAATACATAATAACTACTTAGACTATGCAATAACCATATTGGGGCATCTACATCATCTTGTGAATAGTGCATGCAATTGTAACTAGCTATAGTCTTAAAAAAAATAGAACCGTGAGAGAGTTACTTATTGCTAACTATGTATAAAAGGAAGCCACTACGCAAAATGATGGTATAATAAACCTACAACCAAAAAATACATATAAAACCAACCAGAAACTTAATTCAAACCAAAGAGAGGCAACCATCCAATCTTGAGAGATGTAAAAATAATGGGCATTGGGTACCTAATAAAAAATAATACACATCTCATAGAACATTTAAAAAAAATCCTACATACCAAGCAAGGTAGAAGCACTAGCATCACTGGGGATGGGACATAAAAATTTGTTGTTCAACACTTGTCGTGACAACATACGTGTATGGGATGGAGGGGAAATGAAATGAAGCCTAAGTCAAGTGGAGCCTTGCAACTCATTGCATGTTTGAATCTCGCCAATCTTCCTTTGAAATTTAACGAGAACACCAATGAAGTTTGTTAATGGTTGGATTTGAGAATGTTCTAGGAATGAGTAATTAAGATCTTAGGGATCTAAAACAATTAATGTATCTACCTCTATGTTGAAACAATTTTCCATGTTGATGCAATCCACTACCTTCCTTATTGTCTTACCAAAAGGCATGAGAATGAGGAAGAAGGCATACAATTATGTACTTCACCTTCAAAGAGTGCCTTGCAATCACATTGGTAAGGAATCATAACAAGATCACAACAATCCAACATACCACATCCTAGTTAATTGTGTCAATTAAAGACATGTGGTAAATTTAATATACGACTTACTTATAGTTGTATCTTATTGTTTGCATCTTGACACATTTGATATTTTATGGTTGTCTCCGTGCCTTGACTCAATTGATATTATAAGTTGAGGATGTGCGTGCATAAAAATCTTAAGTTATGAATATGAGATGAGGATTTAAAGAGAAGAGGATGTAAATCCAAATAATTTTTATATGTATTTTGATGGTAAGTGCCAAGGACAAATGTGGTGAGAAGCCACAAACGTTTGGAAGGAAGGAGGGAGATTACATCATGATCATGCCACCTATTAAATTGAAGACTCTTCATGAGACAATTTTTTTTAAAAATTTTACTAATAACCATTGTGGTGCTTTGGTCCAAATGTTTTTCTACTCATTGTTTCTCCATATAGTGTGGCAAGTGCCACCTCTCTATATCAATGCATAAATCGGCCTCTACATGGTTTGTGATCCTAGTTGCATGCCATTGAGTGTTGTTTATAGTTCATGTCATTATAGGACATTCATGAAGAAATGAAGTCTTATAGAAGAGGACTCATTAAACTGTCCATTTGAGCTAATTTTTGATGAAAAATGAATGGACATTGGTAGCCAGGTTTACATAGGTAGTAGTCACAAAGTTTTGGGCTTGTTTTTGGCCTAGTAGTGGTTCTATATTTTTATAGGCGCAATCACTAACACATAGTCACACATTATATTGAAGCCCCAAGTGACTCGGGACTTAGAGTCACATATTGGTGGCCAGTGCCTTGTAGTCTCTAGTCATCACTTGCCATCTTGCACTGTTGAGCAGTGAGTGCAACATGAGTGAGCGAGAAATTATAATTATGATATATCCAATATTTTGAATGATGAGTCAAAATTTATAGCATAGGAATTCCAACATACTGAGAAATTTGATATGGTTGGGATATTTAAAATGCTTCCCTTATTTTGAATTGTTGATATAAATTATGTCCTTCTTAATTTGAAGGGTAAAATTCAAATTTTAAGTTTTTTTTTAATGGAAATTATAACTTTACACTTCTAGGAAGAGCTAGAACCCTTTGGTAGGGCTAGGAAGGGTTCATATTTGAACGTTGGTTAGAGGTGCTTTGTAAAATGTAATGGTGTTTAGGTTGGGAGTCCCATGATAGTATGATGAAGTATTAATACCGTTGATGGTTACATCCAGAGGAGACATATGAACTTGTGTTAGAATTGTGATGCCTCTCATAAATCGTTGGATGACCTACCATCGGACCACAAAAACATAGTCGACATAGGTCTGAAAACCTATTACAATTAAAAAAACATATCAACAATAACAAGTTCCTTAAAGAATAACCCTTTCAAAATGAGTAAGAAGAACCCATGTCTTCAATGGTACCTCACTTGAGTATCTAAGAGTATATTGCAATGGTGGGGGAGGTGCAATTTCAAGTGGTCTTCTTGACATAAAAATTTGTTGAAGATCGAGCCATTGCAAAGGATTATATATCCTAAATTATAAATCATGTGTTAGAGAGAGATGGTCAAGAACAAATGATTAACAATCAAGCTGTAAGGCTTGGGATTTGGTATCACCAAGAGATACAATCATACAATCATGTACTCCTAAGGTCGAGGAAACTTTAGGTAGAGAATGCATATGTCAGATGTTGATGGTGTAAATTAAATAAAGGCATCAATAAGGACTACAAATGATAGTTATAGTGGCCTTGGACTTTTGAAGGGGCATAGACATATAACATTCAATGAGTAGGAGTGTATTTAGATTAAGCTAAATATGGGTACCATGAATTTAGAATGGCCTCAAAATATAGCCATGAAAACTATATGAGCATCATTGTGTGTTTCACCTATATGGTGAGATGACTATGATGTATGATGGAGAAGAAGTGTGAAGTGGGAGGTCATGCTATGAATATCAAATATCCCCTTAATATGGATGAATCACAAGTGAATTTGACCACGAATTTTGATGGCCTAAATGTCTGATTGTTGACATATTAATGTTGGTAATTCGATAATTTGCTTTCTTTTAAAACGTCGGTGGAATTTCACATCAATTCTGACAAAGAAATACACTTGTCGGATTTCTGACACCTAGTTCTCGAAAAAATGAGGAGGAAGGATCCACCATGCTTCTGGGGAAACCAACAACGCTTCCATGAAGGAGGAAGAATCCACCATGCAGCCTTAGCCTTCGTCTTTCCTCGTGTCATGTTATGCCTATCGGTGTTTATCTATCTATTTATCTTTATGTTTGCTTTAATTCAATGTTTTATGCTTGTAGTCATGTAAGGGTGCTTCAGTTTAGAGGATGGGCAGCTCTCATGCTTTTGCGTCACACTATTTGGTCCATTTTGTTTGTTTTTCTCTTCTGGTTACAAGACCATTGCCTGACTCCATGTTTTAGGAGTCAGGAGCTTGTAAATAATAGACTTCAGTTTTGACAGTAATAGAAAAGGTTCCATCTTATTAACGAAAAAATATTCCACTTTGGCCTTTTTATTGTTAGCAAAAAATCCCAAATATCTTATGCAAATAGGCATTATGTCCTCATGATATCTGGTAATTGTTATAACCTTAAATCACGCACTTGATTTATTGTGTATTGACCACATAATCTACTTTGTCAGAAAATTATGCAATTATGATGGAAAACATAAGTCATGGTTAATTTTTTAATTATGAGCCAAAAAACTCTACTATTGACTAATTATGTTATTGGCCAATAAATGAATAATAGGAGAAATGGCATGGAAGACATAAATGCTTTGACCTTTGTTCCGAATCATCCTTTTTTGGGGCATGTAAAGTGCCCAACCATTCTTTAGACAAAATAAAATGTATTAAACACAACCTTTCCATTAGCACAATTTGAAACTGGATATGAATCCCTTGGAAAATTTTACATTAGGTCAGGTTACAAGGCCAATTTGAGTCTTTTTATAGTTGCAGTAACCTCCTAGAATAAAAAAATTAGTACAATAATATAATCATTTATACCAATTCAATGTATCTTTCATCCTATGATGTAGAAGTAAAGATGTTACCTCTCTAGAGGGTATTCTATCATTTTGTGTCACTAGTGATCCAAATACAACCATATCATTTTTCCCAGGACAACTCCATAAATAAGGATTGCACCCATGCCTATAAAATCCTCATCCTCCACAGTAAAACTGTAAAGCACAATGCCATGGCCTGTTTAAAGCATGCAGATTGTAAAATAGACTAAACCATAATAGATATAAATGGAACATACCTATAGAATCATTCATGTATATAAGCATTAAAATAATGTGTGAATCCCAATATTATTTTTTACTATGCTCCATACAATTACCATTCGTTGATATCTCTTAGTTCACAATCTAAGTTTCTGGAATAGTGTCACCTAAAATGGGCATCCTATAACATATAGTTCCATCTAGTGCTCAAATCAAAGAAGAAGTCACTTAATCAAGTATCATTTTGGTTGAGTTTCTCACCTACCCTAATCTTGCAACTTTTGGAGGTGATAGTGCCCACTATCACGTCATTCCACGGATATCTTTGTAATATGTACGTTTTTTTTCCTAAAAGGATACAATCGCTTCATTGAGAGCACATATGTAGATATTTATCTATATGCATGGACAAAATTAATATATCATACCTGGATAGAGATCTAAATAGATTCCATAACCATTATGTCGTCTAGGCCAAGTCAAAATCAAAAAGAAAAAAATGAAAACTTTAGCTTTTCAATAGTAGTGACTTGTAATTCCAATTTCCTGAAGCAGTAGCAAAAATTATATACATGAAGAAAAGAAGATATAGACATAGAAAACATTCAGGAAAAGAGAATTCTAGTGTTTTTTATTCTATTAAGCTCTGGTTGTAGGATTATAACATATTTAAATCCAACCACCTATCTTCAGTAAGTTTTTATGCAAAAATGGACAAGCCTCATACAGTGGCAAAGCCCTGAAAGAACATTGGTTACAGAGATGAAACAAATGCAATCATTCGTAAACTTGGTAGTTTAAAGTGGTTTCTCTCATAATGATTTTATAATGAGATCCTAATCACGCTATGCATACCAAAACACAATTAGGAATTATCAAGTTTCACTAGTATATCCCTATAGAATCTTGATTTAGGTCAGCAGTTTGACCATGAAATGGTAGTATAACCTCACTATAAAATAAGTCTTTCTTGGTAAAATAAATAAATCCAAATTGCAAATTCATCACTCACATCAAACAATAGTGTTTAACAAAATCATAAGCAAAAAAACATAGAAGAACTACAAATGATATTGATTAATTGATTTGGAGAATAAAATATTTTAGATATTCAAGTCTTTAGATTTTTGGTTTGCTTGGATTGTACTTTGCACTTGTCCAACACATTAGCAGAAGCTGAGGAGTTCACTTGATAATGTAATCAAGAACCGAGTTAAAATAAACTTAGATTTATACAATAATTGTCTACCAATAGTAATCAAAACTTTTGAACTCAAGGATATACACATATGTACCATCAAGATTAAGAAATTTTTTAAGGCATAAAATCAACTTGACCTTGTCCTTCATAAATTCTAAAATAGTTTTGAAAAATAACTAGGATCTTTGCATGCAACTCTACAAACTGATGAATATGACAACATTTCTATTCTTACATACCAAATATGATGTTGATTTATCCTTTCTATATCTCTGATAACAAATTGATTTAAAACAAAACCCTTGTTCAAGCGAAATGCCAAATGGAATGTTCGATTTGATTAGGTTTGTTGTTGATTGTTACCATTTGAAACGCATGATCCATTTTTCATTTTCATGGGCCTTTCTTATCTCACCAGCATAATAGAAGATCCTTTAATTTTTGTGTTAGTTATAGAGTGCATGAGGCACTTGGAGTCCATGCATCTTGTTCTATCGTGCTTGAACACTTATCATCATCCTAAGCAAGAACAAAGGTGTGGAGGACCATTGATGGATTGATGGAAACTTTTCCAAGACCACATTAATGGGTGATATGCACATCAAGGGAACCATAGAATATGAACACCCTTCTTCAATAGATGTCCACAACATGTTTTATGGCTTGAAGAGAATCAAACACGGTTATGGATTAAATCAAGATAATTATAATAGAACAATACTTATGGATTAAATAATCGATCTAGCCCCTAAATGATGGATTCCCTCCTAAAAGGGACAATTCAAGCATGTTCGATGGGGATTTTATGTGGCAATTGACATTGATCAAACAATAAGTCACATATGTGGAGCTTCCAGAACAAAGGGAAATGTGACACATGTTACCTTGTGATTTAATCAATCCCTAAAATCACACTAAAGAGAAGCAACATACATCCAGGGATTCTAGACCCCATTTATTATTATTTTATTAATGAGCGTTTGACATGAAGGATATACAAATATGTGATATTTACTTGCAAAAGTCAAGGTTGGAGACGTGGGATTTCCCATCCAATCTTTAATTGGGGATATTTGGTGAGAAACAATTAAGAGACAAGTCCAACGTGAATTTTTCATTCTCTTTGTTTTCTTTTTCCTGGATCCAAAGAACTACCATAAATAACCATAGCATCTAAAAGTATGCCTAGTTGTCCAAAAATAGTAAGAGTGACATCAAATCAGTCCATGAACAATCCAATGAATAATATAAGTTGACGATGATGGGGTGGGATCACAACGAGAAGAGGAGTGTGGGTGTGTGACACACTTCACCCATTCTAGTATATGTAGGAATTGAGTTACAAATGTGGAATTTCTAGATGCCTTAGAGAGTACATACATGATTATAAAGGAGAAATATGACGATTAGTGTTTGCTTCATCTATATGCAAATAATGACATAAATGGTATGGAATATGCAAAATAAAATAATGGCATAGATAGTTAGCTACAACCATGCCCAAGTAATGGCGTACGCAAGTGATGCAAACTTGGTCTTTAAATTTCCCCAACCAATTGGTTTTTACAACTACAGTTATAAACACAAAATATCTCAAAAAAAAACAATCGATGTCTCTTCCTAAATGGATATGAAATATCAAAACACAACAAAATTCTTTAATGAAATGGCATGTAGACAAGAATTCCCAACAAGGGATAAACACTATTTCCATTACCATGGTTTGATACAATGAAGTTTTAAATGGAAAATATAGTACAATAAGGGGTTTCCTACTCTTCAACCATTTCATTTTATGATCCATCACAACCATGCACAAATATTAGGAATTGTTGGAAATTATTTTACTACTCAAATAATTTCCCCATTTTGTCATTTAACTAGCAAAGTTGAATCTAAATAAGAGATAAATAAACATAGTGTGATTCTTCTCACAAATACATTTTATCATCAATAATAAATTAAAGAAAAAAAATTATTACGCATCAATTTTTTTCTCACAAATAGATATGATCTCTTGCTATCAACTGAATAACCAAACCCATATGTTTTACTAACCAAACATAGAATTAAAATATTGCCATGAGGTGAGGTGTTTCCATACCCAATCTCATTAATATCATTAGGCAAAGTAGTAAGCCAAAATCATGTTGAATCAAGGAATTGTTTCACTTTTCCAAATCAATATTGTTTCCCTATAATTTCATTCCCAAACAATAGCCCAAGCATGTCTTGATTCTTCTATCCAAATAAATTTTTCATAGCAAAGAAAAAAACAATCAAATCTATTGTACAAAATTCACAAAAAAAAAGAAATTAGGATTTAAGAAAACAAATAATTCAACTAAAAGGTCAAAATTTAGCCTAGCCATGCTATACATATTTCTCAATGAATTCTTAGAGACCAAAGTATACAACTATAAATCCTCTCTTACAGAAACCCCTTAATCTCTACAGGTGATGTGTTTGTTGTCAATGAACCATGTGTAAATTAAGCAAATGTGAATTATATTTTATGCAAAGAACTTAAATAAATAAAAAGGTTTGTGCTACCATATCAAGGTGGAAATTTATCAAGGTAGGCCATGCAAGCATGTGAACTTCACAAAACTAAATTTCAAGACCTATGAAGTATGAATACACTCAGCCTCATGTTGCAACTATTTCATGGGATCTCAAGATTAACTTGAGCAATAAGATTGCTATAAATGAGAAATCTTATGTTACACTAATAACCAGACCTATAAAGGTTGGAACTTACAACAAAGCACAATAGTTGGAAAGCTTAATATAATGCAATTGATTTCTCTGCCTTCTCAAAATAGAATACATAAGCAACACATTATCTCGTTACATGTTATAGTAACCAAAATGGAAGAAGAGAAGTACAATTCCATAAGAAAAAATGGAAAGAATGCTTACCACTAGCTTGTAGCCTATCGTAAATTGCTCATATATACATAACTGGATTGCATCAAAAGGCAAATCACGTAATAGAAATGACCTATACCCATGCAACCGTAGAAGAGGTTAATTCGAAATTTTAAAATATTTGCTAAACCCTTCTTTTCAGTCTTATTTGAAGTAGGAAATATACACTAAACTAGAGATACAAATCCACATTTGTGATATAAAAAAAATCATTGGTATATATAAACCTTCTCACTTTCCTTTCCTCTATTATATTGAAATCAAAATTCTTTGCATTTGATTTATGTGTACAAGTGATATTTATTAGGTTATGGTCACTTCAAACCCTCTTTAAATTATGAATGGTTGAGGACTGAAAAAATTGTATAGATCTGTCTTGTACTAATGTAGTCAAGTTTTAGTACAATGGTTGACACTCTCTTATGAGCGCTCTCTCGTCCAGTGGTTGTAAATATCTTGTTTTTCATATGAGACAAATACCTACACAAGTTTGTAAATCAGTGTAATTATGTGATGTTCCTTACTGAAGAATCCCATCTAGAAAACCTTACTGCTAAATCTCGTTCAGAAATCTCCTATGCTTTCCTCTATTCCAGAAAGAAGCTAAATCAAATCCATTTTCTAGGCCAGTTAGAGTAGTGGAAATAGAATCCAAGGAGAAACGATGTATATAGATCCTCAGTGAAATATAGGAAGTCATGATGAGTTTAAAAGACTGGGTAAATTCCCCGTGGATTGTTATTTTTTTCTTATTTCAAATTTACTAGTCAAAATTTATGCAAACTATTCAAATTTTTGGCTCCTTATTTATTGATATTTCTGGCATCAACTCTATTATCCAATCTATCCATATTTATTGAAATCATTGCATATAAATCTCTAAATTGGTTGTATTCCTCTCACAAATGGGCAAAGGATTCTGAATAAGATATGGTTGCATTTTAAGAATTTGGTGAAGTTATGTGAATACATAGAATATTTGTTGGACATGAAGGGTTCTTATAATATGTGATTTTCATCCCTTAAAAAGAGAAAAGGGACTCACTGAACACCACTACACCACATTGCATAAGCTATATCACTTGCATGGTAGGATGCTCATTATATATAAAATACACTAGTGGTTCTTAAAGGGATGCTACATTACCCTTCAACTTCTAGATATAACTAGCTCGTGCAACCATACCTCGCTTGGTTATTGGGTGATGCTCATTGGCAGGGAAACAACCAACTCACAACATCCATATTAAATATGGTGGTTCATAATATGATTGCATATAAAATCAAATTTTGAATTTAATTTTATCTTTGAGAGATTTTTTCCATGAAAGGATTTTGATTATTTGTGAACTATCTATCAAAATTGCCATCCCACAACATCTAAAATGTTCTGTGGGAAACCCTCTTGGCACTTTCTCAGATCTGTTGAATGCCACTAAACCCTTGTGGATTTACCATATTTGAACACATGACCTCTTAGATTTCCATTGAAACTGATTTGTTTAAACCCATTTTATTGTATAATTCTTTCCCTTATCACCATACATTTTTCTTAATATAAGTTCTGAGAGGATAAAATGAATAAGGGACTTTCAAGTTTGTTGATAACTTGTTTTTAGTGTGTGCTTAGCTCACAGATGAAAAAATATACTATTTACAAACTATTCAACATTTGCAAATTCAGTTGTCTAATCGAAGAGAACAAAATCAAGTTAGAAAGGAAAACATTGCTCAAGATCAGAGTGACATGAAAGAAAAGAAACCATCATATTTAGAAAATAAAGGACATAGCCAATATGGCATCAATGGAGATATGGCTACAAAGGCTAGTAAAAATGGGAATTTTGTGGTAATCAAACAAGCTAAGGAAGTAATTATACCAAATGTCATTATAGATGGGGTTGTGCTTCTTACTCTCCTTTGTGATATCCCTACAAAGGTAAAAAATAATTTTTAGTTGTTTCTTCATATTACAATATCTTATCTGTCTATATGTGAGGTGACAATGCAAGTTAAAAATGAATAGTCTGAAATCATATCTTCAAATTTTGTTTTAATTTTGAAGAGATTTATCTAGCCTCCACTCTATGTAATTTGAAATTTGTATCCAAAATGTCTTAGCATGATCTGATGCAATCAGTCTATGCCTTGAGATGTAATCATCATGATCTCTTCATGAATAAAGTTGATCATTTCAGTAATAAAAAAAACTTGATGGTCTTTTTAGTCTTATATGAAGTAGGAAATATACATTAAACTAGAGATACAACCTTCTTCATGTTTTCCATCATCACTTTCAAATTATTAACAACGAAACATATTCTACAATCCAGTCTTCTACTAGGTGGTAGACTTTGGTTAGTGGAAGGAGGCAATTCGAAAATGGATGCAACTTTAAATGATCAAGCAAATAGAAGTTTCTTTGCATCTCCACAAATAATTTGCTTCAATTTCATTGAAGGGAACAAGTATGAAGTAAACTCTACTTATAAGCATGTTCATTAGTATGAAGTTGTGGTTTTAGATATAACTATGGATGAGATTAAAATCATCTTTGAATTTACACCACCATCTCAATTACAGAGCGACTTCTTCACCACACTTATACAACATTTTCCAAGGGTGTCTTAAATATGATATACTTTGGGTTGTCATCTACTTACAACCTCCCTAATATAATAAGCACTATAGAAGTACCAGATTCTCCATTTTCATGCATATGTATATTGAAGGACAATAGTATAGATGAGAAAGCTTATAAAATATTTTAGCACTTAAGGTGACACAATTGATCTTAGACTCTAGATAAGTTCTAAAGGGAAATTAAGAGTCGAAGTTGAATCACGGCATATGATTTTGACCTTTGTTTGATCAAGTATGAGAAAATATAGAGCTAAGGGAAACACCAGGGAATTAATGGCAGCCAAAAGAGGTTTTCCTTTGGTTCATGGATCCTTTGCCATTATTGAGAGCCCAATGCTTTTCTTCACAATTTGTTGGAAGTTGAACTGACACATGAAATCACTAAAGAAGAGTCATAGGGCTCAAATAACAAATGAATGGGTCCTATATCCTTGTGAACTTAGCAACTGGATTCTTCGAGTTTTGATTGATGAATAAAATGTGAGGAAGGAAAGATCAATCATGTAATACCCCATTTTTGACCCCATGGTATTTAATTTTACATGATGTAAATATTGTATGGAAATCATGGCGAAAAGCTCAAGGCCAAGGCCCTGTCATTGATTGATTTTTTGTGGATAGGTGATCAAGGTTGATACCTATGGTTTTGGTGCTAATTCAAGCACAGTATATATATTTTGATATATAATGTAAATGTACAAATTAATATAATATCACATCTAGCTATAGGACTACAAACGTTAAAGACATGGGGGCATGATTCCACAAGGGATAGGGTGGGGAGTTAGTCAAACTCCTGAGCCAATAGGGTGTGACCAAATGTCAATGGGGAAACCCATGAACCCTCAACTACCTTTTTTTTCCTATGTCCCACTAGTATAAAATGAGAAATTAATGACTAAAAAAATGACTAAAATCAGGCCATAAGCAACTATTTTTGAGTCGGTGACTAATAGTAGCTAATTTCCACTATCTAATAGCTATTCATATTTCACTAGTCATTAATAGCTTGAATTAGTAGTCATTGATTTATTCATTGATTTAGTCATTGGTAGACAATGATTTAATCATTGATAGACAATGTGTTATTCATTGATATCCAATGATTTAGTCATTGATAGTTAATGATTTAGTCACGAATTTAGCCATTGATTTAGTCGCTGATTGCAACAATTAATGACCAAATATATGACTATATAAACTACTAGATGTTAAAATATTAATGACTAAGCTAAATACAACTAAGATACGGTAAATTAGCTACTAATAGTTGTATATATGCGAATTTAGTTGTTTTTGTAGTCACAAATTTATGATAGGGCACGGAGGAATCGAACCACCAACCTCCTGCCTATAATTAGGCAAGCGCTCTACCATTGATCTAGCACCCTTTAAGAAGTTGTTATTGCTTGACAATGATGATATTCAAACAAATTTATGATAGATAGCAATCTACAAACTACATAATTATTATTATTACAACTTACTAGTAACTAGTATTTATGATAAACTAATTCCTGAGAGCTATGTACAATTTTCCTTGTAACTAAAATTAGCATAAGGAAAAATGTAATGCTTTTCATTGTATTGTGTAAATTATTGAAACAATGAAATAAATAAAATTAGCACAAGAAAAATTGTAATGCTTTTTCATTGTATTGTGTAAATTATTGAAACAATCAAATAAAGAGAAACATATATTTTAGCTTATTGAAATAATGAAATAAAGAGAAGCATGTGCTTTAAACATTTTAAGGAACTCTTGTAAACTTATTTATAATTAAAAATATAACAATCACATAAATAAAATACCGATAAAAAGAGATAGTTTTTTTTACAACTATAACATAGTATTATATTAAACATACAAAAAAAATGAATATAAATTATACATATAATACCATGAAATGTAGTTTTATCATTCAATGCCATTAAAACATTTTACACAAATAAGATGATGCATACGAATTCCAATGGAATATACAAAATAGAAAAAAATTATAGGTTGTCCATCAAGTGGATCATCATCATCAAAATACATCTTAAATGCATTTTAAAGTGTTTGATGAATGTCCTAAAGTTGGATCTATGTACATTGAATGTTCTACATATTACAACATTGATGTGTCAAAATAGAAGATATTGAGGAAACCTTCTACAACGAGGAGGTGAATCTAAATATCCATGCAAGGGAGCTAAGAGAAAATGATGAGTAGTAGGTATTTGATGTTCTACTAGAGTTGGAAAGTGATGATAATGTAGCAATCATCTATTGTGCATCCAAGTATGTAGAGTCCCTGGAGGACATACCCATGAGGAAAAGAGTTTAATGAACACTTTTATTGTTTATGAATGTGTGGATTAGGGGAAGGAAGAAGCAACCCCATTAAGGCTATAAGTAAAAGGAGAACAACATTAAGATTGCTATAGATTTTAAAGAAAGTTTTGAAGGAGAGTGCAATGATGTAAGTGTGGTAAAAGAGGAAGAGGTTATAACCCATAGGGAGGTTGTAGAAGATAAAAAAAAAGGTTAATATAACAACCATTTATAGCAACTGCTTTGTCAGGATCCCTTCCTGTAACTCCATTAGATGCGCAGTTCGATGGATTACTAATAGTCATCAGGGCCAATAAATATCTTCAACTATATACATCCCCTAAGTAATTAAATGATTGCTTTCAACTTATCTACTTCTATAATAACCATGCTTTTGAGGTAAATTCTAGCAACAATACAAGGGAATGAAACTTCAATTACACCCAATAAAACTAGGACATTGCAACAAGAAACACTAAAACAAGGGGATGAACCTTCAATTACCCCAAATAAAACTTAGGCATTGCAAAAGGAAACACTAAAATAACAGCAAACGCTTTTTATGTACTCCATAAAGAACCCCATCAAACAACTTTTTTTGTAGAATTTACCTCATCTTCAAAAAGATATCCATCAGGTACAAAAAACCCATCACTGTCGTCATCTTCCTCATATTTAAACTTATCTGTGTCAACCTCATTCTTTTCTTCCTCATCATCCTTGTCACAGTCAGAAAGGATTTCCCCAGGATCTTCCTGAAATCTTTAACAAATTAAGAAGTTAATAAAAATACTACAAATACTCTTACCAAAAAGATTTAGTGATGAGTACCTCTTCCCATTCTTCATCACTATCATTCTCATAGTCTAAAGAAGAGTCCTTCCTGAAAGGATTTCGAAGCCCAATGCCATCACTACATCAAAAACAAAGAGTCAAAAACAAAACTTTCCCTCTTGTCTACTACAATATTAAGAATCCATGAGCATCAAGGTGTTTCAAATGTTCTTCATCATGGGCTATCAAAATTAAAAACAACCTATTGTTTTGATCACTACTACATTTTGACCAAAAATCCGACGGCCGTCATGTCGGATTTTTGACACTTCCCTGTCGCATGTACGACACTTGGATTTTTTGTTAAGCGTCGGAAACTTGTCGTCGGGTTTCCGACACCTGAGTAACCGTCGCTTAAGCGACACCTAAGCAACCGTCGGTTAAATTTAAAGCGTCGGTTAAGCGACGGAATATTTTCGACAGTAGCGAAAGTTAAGCGACGGATATCTAGCACAAACGTCGGAAAAGTGACATGTCAAAGCGACGGATCTCCAGCAAAACCGTCGGAAAAGCGACACGTGAAAGCGTCGCATAAGCGACACCTATCTAGCAAAACCGTCGGAAAAGCGACACGTGAAAGCGTCGCATAAGCGACACCTATCTAGAAAAACCGTCGGAAAAGCGACATGTGAAAGCGTCGCATAAGCGACGCTTGTTGAAATTTAAAAAAAAAAAAATTGTGAAAATAATGTGAATCTCAATTATTAAAAGAAAGATTCTAAATTCGGTGTAATTATGTCCCTTTCTTCTCAACGAGTTGCAAGATATTCTATATATCTCATTTAATGGGGTATTTTTTATTGTTTTTTAAACTTAAAGTGGGGCAAACAGGGAGCTTCGAGGGTCTAGAGATCAAAGTTCTGGAAAATGCCCAGTTCCCAAAACAGTTTGCAGACTGCAATGAATTTCACCATTTTTGGAAGTGTGTGTCCTATGGACTAATATCTTGGGGATCTGACGATTGTCAGAATATATGCCTATTAGCCATGTCTCGATAAAGAGATTTCTTTTTGGCTTAGCTTGGTTGGGTTTCCATGAATTTGCAGGGGATGAAACCTATCATCGCTACCTTTCTAGACTTGGGCCTGCACTTGCTTACTCGTTTGCTGGTGAGCCAGTTTATCTGTCAAAAATACCTGCTGTGTAAAAGAGCAAGGACATGCCACCATGTGGCTCTTGTTGTATTACCTCTGAAAGACAATCCAGGATTCTACAGAAAACCAATATCTATTGTTTTCCATAAATTCTCTCCAACAAAATAATCAACAAAAAGAAAACGCAAAACAGTAGTGAACA
>LPNX010986935.1:0-36280 GCA_001517045.1 Pseudotsuga menziesii | reverse complement strand
GAATCTCAAAATTCACATTAGAGACCTAGGTTTTGCAGTCATTACCTCTTCCCGTATCTTCTTCTTCTGCGGAATCCGAAGGTGTTAACTGCAGATTCTCCTTGCAAAACTCTTCCTGAGAAGCCCTCAATTCCTTGGAAGTAACACAAGCGCATTTTCTAGATTTATCTCCATCTGCCTTCTTTTCACTGCATTTGCATTCAGTGAGCTCCTTCTCAGGCCGATCATGCCTCTTTGCAACAAGGAATTTGCGAGGTTGAGACTTGAAATTGACCGAGCCCCAATCTGGGTAGTTAGCAGCACATCTCCTAGACTTGCATGAATGAATCCCAGAAGCAATAGACAACGAGGGTACTTCTGAAAGATTAGATTTCAGAGACCCACCAGAGTTTTTCACAGGCCCATTAGAGATTTTCACACTAAAATTGGGGTCACGGTTTTCTGCAGCAATGGCAGCAGAAGGAGAATTGAGCCCATTGTTCAAATTCTCTTCCTGAGACTTTTTCTTCCTATTGCGAGGACTCTTGAAACGAGGACTAGGGCTGCCCTTCTGCATACTCAATGGGGATTGCAGTCCCTTCATTGCAGGGGAGCCTGAGAAGCTCGAACGCTCTTCTACACGAAATGAATTCTACACTAATGTATTGTATTGCTTACGAGCCATCGCTTAAGCGACGGCTGTGAAAATATCTGTCGCTTAACCGACGTGTGTGGCCACATTTACAAAAAAAAAATGTCTTTGTGATCTAATGTAATATATTGATTGATGACCTTGGCTTACGCGCTGTCGATTAAGCGACGGCTATGAAAATATCCGTCGCTTAACCGACGTGTGTGGCCACATTTACAAAAAAAAATATATCTTTGTGATTTTTGGTAGGTTTAAAAGAAAAAATCCACGCGCCGTCGGATTTTGGATCGAAATGTAGTAGTGGATAATTAATAAACTTAAAATTATGCAAAGTATATTCACCTTTTCTTTGAGAAGGTTCCATAATAAGCAGGTCTATGGTTGTGATCAAACTGCAAAAGGTTTCTTCTCTTATTGTGAAGCCTATTTTCTCTATGTACAGTGGTATTCCCATTATTTGAAGGAAAACGATCACTCAAAACTTCTTCCCAGTAATTTACAAGGCTCTTTGACATGAACTCATGATCTTCAACCTCACTATACGTCCATTTTTTGTTTGTAGAGGATTGCAATTTTGGCAACGCTACAGCTTCAGCAGATGCCCCATGCAACCAAAGTTCATTGAACAATGCAACTTTGGGTTTACGCCAAATACCCCAACTTAGATGTCTTTGTGCAAAAGTGCACAATCAAGATGGCACCAAGATACCAGGTGTGACCTAAGTACATCGCACAATCAAATCGATTCAACTCAATGAATCTAGAAAGAACATGACATATTCATGCCACATTTAGAAATTTATAAAAATATAGAACATCAACCTTAGAAGATCCCCTATCTCTGTCTCTACTTCTTTCATTAATATTTTATCCATTGACAACATAACACCATTGCAAATCTGTGCATTTTCCTGCAAAGAATTATAAATTGTTTCATTTAATATAGTGGGCACTGTTTGAGTATTAGGTGTGCCTTTTTTAAGAATCGGTCCATCAGTGTGGCATGTTTTTGTATTGCAAGTTTCTTTTTCATCTCAGCTTCTTCCCTTTCACGCCCCTTCTGTTCTTTTTCTGCCTCCTCTTGTTGTCGTTTCTTTTCCTTCTCGCGGTTCAAGGAAACTAAAGATGTTAGCAATTGTTTATGGTGCCATTATGGAACACAGAGTATAAGTGTTTCCCTATTGGAATGATATAAATCTTAAATTGGAAAAAGAGGTTTCCTGCTTGAATTTAAAGGTTTAAGTGTAATGTTAAGACAACTATATTCCACATATACTACAAAAGTAGAGGATCAAAAATTTTGATAAATAACTTGATGAAATGGAATAAATAAAAAACATGATAAACTCAATATAAGATAACATGTCCTCATAGTTGTAATAATCTAACAAAGAAAGTTGATATTGTCAACTTCTCACTTTCACAATTGCATCAACAACTCAATTACTAAATCATGCAAATGTGTTTCAATGAGCAATGAAAAAAAGTGATGTAGCTTTGGAATCTTACTTGAATGTTGGATTCCTTCTATGCACAAGCTTGTTCGTTTTCCTACAAATGTAATACAAAATGTTAGTAAAAAATCCAAAGCCCGCCTTTTAAAAATTGCATTCTTCCATAACATTCCAACTAACCTTATGAACCTTCTCCCTTTTTATGGGCAACATTTGAAACGACTCTAAACTATTGATCCAATCAAGTAGTAAAGCCATTCTTTTGATGGACAGAATATGTTCAAGTTTAAATACGTGCCTGACCTCTGGACTATGTTAAGAATATGCTCGCTCGAGTATGTTGTGTTGGGTTAAATATTTAGTTTTTAACTTATTATACTAGTGTTTCTTTATGTCCAGACCCTATAGCCTTATTTTGATCCCAGGGTTGTTATTGCATTTGTGTGGAGGCTACACATGATATCTTTTCTCTGTTGTTCAATAACAAAATATCGATTGACTAATGGCATGTAGATCAATAGTAGAGTAGCAACATGAGGAAAAGAGGAAGGCTCTGAGTTCAATTTCTTATTCTACCTATTCTTGTCAATACTATATAGAGAGACCAACATAAATCCAGATCTCTCAAAGTCAAGCATAGAGATTAAAAATTAAATCTCTGAAGGTGTAAATTATGAAAAAGTACATTAGAAAGGAAGCATTAAACTATTTATTGCCATTGCTCAAATAGCTTTCAAGATTAATTTTGTTTTTTCATTTTTAATTATATTAATATTTATATTTTTTTATATATTATTGTTGTTTCCTATAAATTTAACATAAACTTTTAGCCGTATCAGACACTTGTACCCACGTTCCCAACATTTTCACGTTCCAGAAACTCATGCAACATAGCTTGAAAGTGAAGTCCTACTCAAAAGAGAGAAGATCATTTTCCAAACACAAGTACTCAAGAGATGAATGCTATAGGTAAGATTGCCCTTAGTCTTTCAAGTGAATGATTTGCAAATCAAGAGAATTGTAACACCTAGACCTCTATTAGGGTTTAGGGCACTAGCTTCAGGAGAGTGACTACACCAACCTAGTAAAAAATAGATCAATACAATAAGATGGTTTAATTACCTATATCTAGGCTCAGTAAAGCCACCAATAGAGGGTTGGCACATAGCAGCATATGCACTAAATGAAAAATAATGTGTGTGAGTCACAAGTGGGCTCAGGCAGTGCCATTTTAGATATCTTCATTGTTGAATACAGCAGGGTACTTCAACAACAGTTATTATTTTCAAAGCTCATATGTCACTTTTAGTAAATTAGAGGTTAGGAAGGATAGTTTACATATAGCCCAAGACAATCCCATTAGATATTGGAGGACACACGGGGAAATAGCTCCCAACTTCTAATAAATTGTAATTTGCCTACTGTATTATTGCAAGTTCATATACTAGCTAATTTAAAGAAAAAAAATCTAAATCTTGGCTGAATTAGAGATTGAATAGTCTCTTATTAAGGGGTAATGTGTTGGTGAGTGAGTGTAGCACTAAGGCCTTATATTTATTTTCTCTTAGGAACCAATTTTGGAAAGTGATGCTAAGAAGTCCCCAACATGGCCAAGGGATATCTGACAATCCTACACGGCATTGATAATGTCCCGGTGCAACTTAGGGACATCCCCTGTGCAGCGTTATATCTTAAAAGATAGGCTCATCTGAAAATGGTGATCTCTTGTAGTAAGATCCATAAAAATAAGTTTATATCCATAGATAACAAACTTGGAAAATTACAAAGGCTTAAAATGGCTGTATAAAAGGAAACAAAAGCTATAAATGCCATATTAGCAAGAGGTAAAACACAATTATTAAAAGAAAATTACTAATATCCAACAACAAAAGAAGACAAAACTCACCCTTGGCCTTTGAAGGAACCAAAAATGTGCTTCCCTTTGAAGTACTTTGAAATACTTGAACCTTTGGGCTAGAAGCATTATTAGATAGTCCATTAATATTCAATAGTTCATGTCTATTTGTGCTCTCCAAAATATCTTGTCCATTTTCCACTCCCTCTGCAATTGCTTAGACGATGCCAAATTGGGAATGGAATAATGGCTTGATATTTCTATAGAACCTTCTGACCTTGCAAATAAAAATCTTGACTGCTTGCTATTCTAAGACTTCCATGAACTTGATATTTCCTTTGACATCCCATTGTATTTATCAGTCTCAACAAGGAGCAAATTTGCTAAATTGTCAGGACTATTTAATACACTATCATCTGAATCAAAGTTCAAAGACAATATGTTTGAAATTATACTATTTTCTCCAACATCTAAGCCATTCATATAAACTTCTAGAAGGATATTACACACCAGATTCTCCAAGCATTCTAGCTTTCCAGAACTGGCATTAGAATCTCTAGCAATTTCTACTTTCTCGGGAATTTGAAAACCAATACTTGTACTTCTATCGGTTGCATATAACATAGACTCATTTTCAAAATTTTGGATAGAGATTGTACTAGTATTTCCCGCTTCTGAAACTGATATTTCCTCTAACATAGGCTCATTTTCACAATTTTGGATAGAACCTGCACTAGTCTTTTCAGCAGTTGAAACTAATCTTTCCTCTGCTTTATAATCAGTAACTCCAAATTTGTCACCGTCACCATTAAGGGTGAAAGTATTTGCATACTTTTGATGAAGAGAACAATTTTTAAAACTATAATCATCCACTGAAAATTGGACCTTTTCCATAAAGGGAGGCACCTATGCTTATGAAGAAATAGTTTTAGAGCAACCTTCACCATATAGTTCTACAAAGTGTTCTTCATAATTGTTTTGATACCTACCATCAAATGGAGACCTTTGTAGACAATTCTCAACATGGTTTCCTGAAACCATTCTACTGCTTTTATTTAGAGCAACAACATTCACTTCATTGTTGCTTTGCACAATAGAGTTGCTTTTAGGGACATAGATTGGAAAGCTATCTTTAGAAATTCCAACACAGACAATACCAGATGACACTGAAGCTGCATCTGTTATTTCACTTCTTGTTGTTTCAATGTGCCCACTGCCCAGCTCAGATGAACCCTTGCATGTGTCAGAGGACAAATTATTCAATAGAATTTTAAAATTTTCATGACTCCTACATTTCATAGTAGGATCAACTAAACTAGCATTCTTTCCATGGAAAGCTTCCCCAATAGTATTTACACATGAATTTAATTTTATATCTGTTCCACTCATTGCATTAGGTTTGGCATCAATATTTTTTTTAGATATAAACATTGATGACTACCCACCCTTATTGACCAACAACTTTCCATGATCAGAACTCAACCCTGATGCCGCAGCTTCCACCACCAAGGCAGGGAGATTTAATGTTGGAGACACTGAAAGTGAATGAGATGAACTTGTTTTAGGATTAGAGGAGCCTTGAACACCTGGGATCCTAATACTAAATTATTTTTCATGTGCAGTATTGGAGCCCCTGCAACAACCATTAATCTCTCAATATTCAGTAAGATATGTAATAATCCACCACAAAATCCTAAATCATATGGAAGCTTATGTTCATTAAACTTAATGTGTAATGTTATTCTACACCAATCTAGGGGGGGTTCTTGAAAACTAAACAAATATTCCATGACAAGATATAGATTTCATACCAAGATGCACTAGCTGGCAATACAACTTATCTTCCAATAGCTCCACTGGCAAGGGAAGTCTCAGCATTACCTCCTGTGTTCTAGTTTCACATGGAAATATGAATAGGTATATACTATTAGGAAATGAAAATGAAGCCATGTATAAAGAATCTAGACGACAATCACTGAAGTAAAACATAAGCTGTCTAAAGAAAATACAAATTAGCTTCTATACTAATGATTATTTAGGATTGAATCAGAAGCTATTAAATAATCTAATATGGAAGCATAGAAAAAACTGTCTACACAAATATCAATAACAAATGCTAAAGATAATTGAAAGGAAGCACAATATACTAAAATCCTAAAGTCACTTACAGGAGCTAGTGATTTGCTCAATTTACTTGAAGAAGTTGATCCAAGCAAGGAAACCTCTGCCACTGGTGGAGGTAAACAAAGTCCCCAGTGTTGCTGTGAATGATTTGTAACATCATAGAAATTCTGAGTTTTGCTGCTAGAAAAATATGACATAGAAAATAAAAAATCATAAAAGCTAAATGTGAAATATTTTTTAAAACAATTTAGCCCAATAAAGAAAACTTTCTAAATTACTATAAATATATTAATAAAAATATTATGTCGAATGTTTCAAAATGAACTAAAAGAGATAACTAGGGAAACAATATAGTAAATATTACATCCCAAAACTAGTGTACAAATATACATAGTAGCCAAGGCTGATGTCTGAAAATTTGTCCATTCCAATTTTCTCCAACAAATTTTACAAAATTTTCCCCCAAATGATCTCTTGAAGGATTTATTCACTACAGCAGCCAACCCCATCCATGTGGGGCCTTCCTCTTCCCATTGCTTCAAGCAATGAGGTCATCATCACATAAATCTAAAATTCAAAGCATGGGATAAAGTGTGTGAAGGGGTGTTGAATTGGTTCCACATGTCAACAATGATTGTCATCACAACGCAAAATCTATATCAATGATTGTCAACACAACCTCTACAAAATCTACATCAAAAAATAGAAGCACAGGAACCCTCCTATCAAATGGTTTCCATAGATTTCTCATCCATGGTATCCCTACCATCACAAATATCTCCCCAAAAATGCCTGCAGTGTCTGCATTTCAAAGAAGCTCAAATGTTGGTGTTGTGAATTTCAGTAGAAGTCAATCTTGATCCACCACTTCCCATCAATCACCAGTCTACACAGCGCTCCTCTCTGAATTTGACTGTCTCCAAAAAGACTAAATCTCACTCACCATAGAAAATAATGCAACTTTCACCTGTACAAGGCGATGCAACAGGAGGAAGTTTGAGGCACATCTTGTCTTAGCAACTTTTAATGACTCCAGCTTGAAGAATTGTCAAAAAAATAGCTTCACGTTGATGATGGTTTATGATGGATTCTAGGGTTGTTATTGCATGATGGTTTATCAAAACTTTGGTTTATGAGTTTCCATGCATCAAATCAAAATGTTGTTTGAGTTATAAGGTAGCGAATGTTTGCTTCTGCACCTAACTCCAAACAACCTCTAGATAGCTCCAATCATAAGAGGCATTATAAATAAACCTCCAATACTAGTTCTATCATGTAATGTAGGCTTCAAGTCACACAACCAATGGATAGAAAGATCCTTAAAACACCCTTGAGCAGAGGTTTGGATATTAGAATAGTTGACAATAGATAACGTTGTTGGTATTGGGATTCTTCCTTGAAGTCCCTTGAACCCTCACTCATTTTGATCTTTTGGGTTCTCTAGGATTCAACAGTAAGAGTTTTTGCATTCTCCTTATAGTCTTCTATTTCTTATTCAGCTCTTATGGAGTGGCCTTAGCACTCTCAATGATTACTACTTGTAATTTTTACAGTACTATTTACCATTTTTGGCCACTAATGGACTTTCACATGTAAATTAAAGTAACCATGTGGGGACCTCTCATATGTTGACCAATGAATATTAATAAATGTCAATGATACAAAAGTATAACCCTAAACCTACTTGAATTATAAAAGCCAGTAATGGTACCTCACCATTATTCTGAGATTTTTCCTTTTCAGTAATCATACATCAAACATAACTAAGTTCTGTCCTTGTACAAATATCTATTAATTCTGAACTCCCATCAGTTCAAAGTTTCAAACATTTAGAAACTGAATATATAGTTTCTAATGAGCACGTGCAAGTTCAGAAAACTAGTAAAACAGAATTTAGATATCATGTAAAAAAGAAAACAGCATCTGCAGGGACCATCACTACCCACTTTGGATTAACAAAAACCATTGCTTTCCATGAAACCTCAAGCACATTTTATCCATGATGGAAATTCCCAAAACACTTTGAAGAGTATTATAAACATACCAATATCTTAATCTAATACACAATCCATACCTTCACCCACTATGAAATTCCCAATCATAAATAACTCAATCTCTTACCTTGACGTGCTTATTGGAAATTATACACTAACAGTGGAAATTATAAAGTGATTAAAAACAAAGAATCAAAATATAGCTTATTGGCTAACTCTTGTGAACACCATCAGTTTGTGGATAGCCTTAGTGTTCCTTTAGCCTAGCTTCAAGCTCATTCCCATCAACTACACAAAGATAGAGCATCCTCTTCAAAGGGATTATTGCACTTGTACACTGTATGCAGGAACCTAAACTAGACCATTTCATCTTTAGACATATTGTCTTCTATGAAATCAGTTTTAGATATCAATGATTGTTCAGAGACTATAATAGCTCCTTAAATATTTTCCTATAGTAGGAGGACAAGAGATGTATCACCTTGCTTCTTCAGGAGATACTTCACTTCTAGCATAAAAATTTCATAGATGGAACTCCGTGCATTGCTAACTCAAAGCTCATCATTTCTTACTTACAACCTCTAGATAGCTCCAATCACAAGAGGCATTATAAATAAACCTCCAATACTAGTTCTATCAGGCAGTGTAGGCTTCTAGTCACAGAACCAATGGATAGAAAGAACCTCAAAACACCCTTGAGCATAGCCTTGTAGAATAGTTGACAATAGACCATGCTGTTGGTGTTGGGATTCTCCTTGAAGTCTCTTGAACCCCCACTCATTTTTATCTTTCGAGCTCTCTAGGATTCAACAGTAAGAGTTTTTGCATTCTCCTTGCAGTCTTCTATTTCTTTTTCAGCTCTTATGGAGTTGCCTTAGCACTCTCAATGATTACTACTTGTAATGTTTATAGTACTATTTGCCATTTTTGGCCACTAATGGAATTTCAAATCTAAATTAAAGTAACCATGTGGTGACCTCTCATACGTTGACCAATGAATATTAATAAATGTCCATGATACAGAAGTATAACCGTAAACCTACTTGAAGTATAAAATCCAATAATAGTATCTCAACATTATTCTGAGATTTTTTCGTTTCATTAATCATACATCAAACATAAATAAGTTATATCCTTGTACACGTATTTATTAATTGTGAACTCCCATCAGTTCAAAGTTTCAAACTTTCAGAAACTAAATATATAGTTTCTAATGAGCACGTGCAAGTTCAGAAAACTAGTAAAATAGACTTTAGATATCATGTAAAAAAGCAAACAGCATCTACAGGGACCATCACTACCCACTTTGGATTAACAAAAAACATTGCTTTCCATGAAATCTCAAGCACATTTTCTCCATGATGGAAATTCCCAAAACACTTCGAAGAGTATTATAAACATACCAATATCTTAATCTAATACACAATCCAGACCTTTACCCACTATGAAATTCCCAATCATAAATACCTCAATCCCTTAACTTGACGTGCTTATTAGAAATTCTACACTAACAGTGGAAATTATAAAGTAATTAAAAACAAAGAATCAAAATAGAGCAATAGAGAAGAATTCCTCTACAATCCAGGAAACATCCAAATGATATGGATAGTCCTCAGATCCTATATCATCTGAAGACTGAAATAGCTATGAGTTGAAAAGTTTAAACCAGGCATGTAGGTTCAAGCCATTCATTCAAGGAATATCTACCAACATTTAGGACAGCATATACAATGTCTAGAACTCAACATTCCAAAAATCAACACCCATAAAGAGATTTTAGTTGTAGACATTTAACCCTTTACTTATGGTAGCAGTTTTAGACTTAGCCAAATGTTAAAATTCAAAGACTTCTCCCCATCAAGACTCAGTCAGCTCCACAAAGTTAGTGGCTACAGAGGAAGACACAATCCAACAGAGACATGGAGATATGGAAAATGAAGAAACGACTCCAGTGTTCGAAGCAGAGGATCAGCTGGAAGCCCACAGTGGGCAAGATTTTCACTGAAACATTAAGGTTTTATTTATTATTACTTGATAATAGTATTAGGGCAGTTATATTGAAGTAAGGAATTTAGTTTTGTGAAGAAAAATGTATGGTTAATGCTCGCTGTAGACAGACATCTATCAATTTTCATATATTTAAATATCTCGTGACTACACTCCTTGAATAAATGTAGTATATCTACCAAGAGTTCAAAAATACAATCTCGTATTCACTTATTTTTGAGTTGTTCCTTCTCAAGGCAGGTTTGGGCAGAGGTTTTTAGGTTGTTGGGTGTTAATCTTTCTTGGAAAGGGGAATAGTTGAGAACACATTTCAGAGATTGATGTCAACACCTATGAACAAGCAATATCAAGATCTTCTATTTATTATCGCTTGGTGCATTTGGATTGTCTGGAATAAGGCTATCTTTAATGAGAGCTTCATGTGCCCAGAGGTAGTAGCAATAAACAACATCAACATCTTTTCTTTCTATCCTCAAGTAAAAGACATGCCTTCCTTCCCTATGGTGCAGAATGTACTGATCAATAAGGCCATTCCATGGGCCTTCTTTGATGGTGTTTCTCAACAAAACCGGGCCAGATGTGGTAGAGGGGCAATACTTCATCTCTCAGATTCACACTAATTCAAAAGTGCAATGAGTTTCGGTTTTGGAACCAACAATTATGCTGAGCTCCTCTCTCTTAAAATCCTTCTTGGCTTTGCTAAAAATAAAAATTGTCAAGCAATTCAAGTTTTCAGTGACTCGATTCTAGTGATTAACTGGATCAAGGGGGCACAGAGATGTAGGAACACAAATTTGGAACCGTTACTGCCTGAAGTTTCACACATAATCTTCAGTTTTTATGATTTTTCTTGTATGCATATTTACAAGGAAAAGAACTTAGTAGCAAATTAACTTTCCAAACAGGGCCTACATTTGGTTCAAGGATAAATAAGAATCTCAGAGGTGGATAATGATATACAATACCAGTTTTATCAAATACCTTTCAAGGAAATCAAGGGACACCCTCCTTCAATCAGGGATGACTGATTTTTGGATTGTTTTTCTCTTGATCATGGACAGCTTGAAGGTTATGACCTTTATTGACTGTGTATTTATTACAGAGGAGGCTATTGCTGAAGAATCTCTTTTAGCTCGACACGTATTGTAATTCCCTACATATACCTAAACCCACCTTTTTAGGGACTGATAGATGGGCCTCCAGAAGGCATATTTGTTTCAATCTCTCTAATATTGGAATATATGCAGACATCATATATTGACAATATGTAATTGTGTACCTCTATTCTTGGAGACAATAAAATTACGTTTTTTTCTCTAGAAAATAAAGAAAAAACTTAACTTGTTCAGGAGAAAAAGCATCTATCCTCAAGAAAAAGGACCTCAAAGAGGAAAGCAATTGGTGGTGTGCAACTACTCATTGGAAATCCAACATAATTCCCTTCGCAACACCCCAAACATAATTGCAAATTGATATATTATGCAGCATATATGGCCAAAACTCTGAGACCTTTTGAGATTACAAATTGGAAAAATAAATCAATCCAATAACCTCCAAAGAAAGGTTCTAATATACTCCTTTTTAAAAATATTTGGTTCAAGGATAAATAAGAATCTCAGAGGTGGATAATGATACACAATACCAGTTTTATCAAATACCTTTGAAGGAAATCGAGGGACACCCTCCTTCAATCAAGGATAACTGATTTTTGGATTGTTTTTCTCTTTCTCATGGACATCTTGAAGGCTATGACCTTTATTGACTATGTATTTATTACAGAGCAGGCTCTTGCTAAAGAATCTCTATTAGCTTGGCATGTATTGTAATGCCCTGCATATACCTACACCCACCTTTTTAGAGACTAATAGATGGGCATCCAGAAGGCATATTTGTTTCAATCTCTCTAATATAGGAATATATATGCAAATAACATATATTGACAATATGTAATTTTGTACCTCTATTCTTGGAGACAATAAAATTACGTTTTTTTCTCTAGAAAATAAAGAAAAAACTTGTTCAGGATAAAAAGCATTTGTCCTCAAGAAAAAAGACCTCAAAGAGGAGAACAAATGGTGTACAACTACTCATTGGAAATCCAACATAATGCCCTTTGCAACACCCCAAACAGAATTGCAAATTGATATAGTATGCAGCATATATGGCCAAAACTCTGAGACCTTTTGAGATTACAAATTGGAAAAATAATTCAATCCAGAAAAATAAATTGCAGTTGCTCTGAAGCACCTTCCCATTGAGCATCAGGATTCCAGATTAACCTTTTCTTCAAGGTTGGGTTCCTCATTGGACCCCATCTTGTCATTTATTGTTAACGGAATCACAACTTTGGGAGTTTTGTTCCAAATTTTCCTTTGAAGAAATTTTGGATATGGCGGCATTCATGCTAGGATGTGGCCAATATCACGACAAAACAACCACCAAAATGGAAATTTCCAATAGTCCAATGGTTGAATGAAATTTTGATATTGCCAATTTATCTCTATATCCACTTGCAACACTTCTATGAGGTCAAGCTCCACCAAGACCCTAGACATCCTTTTATGCTCCACAAACACAAAATCCTTGTCCAAAGCAATAAAATTTCCCAATTTATTTGTGACAACCTTAAAAACTTCTTTCAACCATAGCTCTAGGGAAGCTACGTAAAAGAACCCATACATGTCAAACCATTAAGGACTCAGATTGAGGATCAAAACCAAGCAACCAACACTTGCATAGCCAACTCCAGGTCAGATTGTGTTTTGAATTCAAAGCACAACCAACCCTTCACCAAGATAATGAACTGTGGATATAACCCAATAGGGGTCTCAAACCTGCTTCAAGCCACTACAACAAAGAAATTTTTGAGACTATTTTTCCCATGATTTTTCCAACTAGAGCTAGGGCAGGATAAAGACTCAACCTTCTCCAAACCCACATCCAAACCGAGGACCATTTTTACCCTGTCTGTCTTGGGTTTAAAAATTTTCATTTTCTATGATAGGACTCAGTTCTAGAAAAAGGTAGATAAACATTAGGATCTAAAGCCAAAGTCTGAGGAATACCTGCACCTACTTTCGAAATAGTTGTTTCAACATTTTCCTAAGCCAAAGCAACAGAGAAAATGATCTTACTGCCTCATCAGGGGAGAACCTCTCTATTTGAATACCCACAGAGCATCCTTCCACTAGAACCCTGTCACCTGTACATTTTCTTGACACAATCAATTGCAATCTCCTTCTTGAAAGCTGCAATAAATTCCTTCGAAGTGAGAACAACTCCAAGCGTCTATCAATTCCTCATGTGTGCAAAAAACACCCAATGGATTTGGGAGGTCATCCTCACTGTAATTCTAATTCAAGAGATCAAGGCACGGCGATTTCCCTAATCTAGACAGGAACCTATATAGAATGGGAATAGGTGGATCTTAACATATTGAAACCCTACCTCAACACCAAAAACCTCAATCCATCAGAACCTCTCCATACATCTATACACAGGGAATCAAATATGACCATTTTGGATTGGCTATGTTCGACATTTTAATCACTAGAAGAACTTTGTCTCATAATAGAAAATGGAGTATCGATTTACTCATATTTACTTCAGCATCCATTTGGAAAGAAAACCATCTAAAAATCGTCCATAATAAATCTCCAACCATACCGCTCCACAAAACCACATTTCATTCATGCATAATTTCAAACACTTTTCATGCATCCTTAACAACCTTTCATTTGGCATACATATAAACAAGGGTATTTCCCACAAAGATATTCGAATCAAATCTTGTCTTGAGAATACAAGCATGGATTTGTTTTCGCTCTTCTAGTTCCGCAATCCCAATGACTACCTTGATCACACTGTGAATGTGAACTCGTTCAATCTCATTCGTGTTATTTGGATTTGTGCAAATAAATTCATGTCTTTCTCTACAGGTCCATTCTAAGCAAACCCGGTGACTATTGGGGTCCATGTGATTTCCTCTCTTTGAGGCACCCTGTCAAAAAAAGTATGTGCTTCGTTAATTCTTTCACATTTGTTAACAAAATTGTTTCTTATGAAAAGAATTGATGAAAAAAACATAGATAATAATGTGGTAATTTACCTATCTTCCCTCTACCAATTCCCTCATTCCAGACACCATTCCAGAATAATTTCATTACAATCAGTCATGATCTACAATAGATTTCTTTGTCTCTCATACTACTTGGGTTGTAGGCAAAATTCCCCAATTGTTTTTAACACTATTTTTCCTTCTCCCATTTGTTTACCCCCATTTTTATTTACCCTTGTAAAAATTTGTTAGATGTTATAATATTAGATATTGAAAACATATCATAATAATATTATATTTTTTTTCACGGTAAATAAGACAACTTTATATTAATATTATATATTATATATAATACTAACAGAATATTGATCACATAATCTATATTCATATTACATAATAGTAATCTCTCTATATATATTGAGAGTGAAGCTGGGGTTGGGGTTTGGCCCATGGCCCACTTTGTGCTAGGTGTGTAGGACATATCGTTTAACCAATTTTAAACATGGTTAACATAGGATCTATGGGTCCTTGACTCATTAACTATTTTTTTGTTTACTTAGTTGTATGTGTATTCAAGCAATTTTAAATTCTCCACTGGAGGGGACTTGATGAAAATAATGTTGTATGTGATGTTGTGATAATGTAATTTTTCCTCCACAATAAATGTATACAGTATAATCATATTTTTGTACATGTCGACTTTTATTTAGCTCCTAATATGATTCCCTCATATTTTGCAGAGGGTTTGACGTGGTTCATGTTTCAATGAACATTTACAATTGGGTATGTAGAAGGTTTCTGGTCCATCTCATGAATAAGTTTGCTAAAATATTGAAATCCTCCATAAGTGGTTGTATTATAACAATTTTTGAAGAAAATATTAGAGGATATGAAGAAAGTAGTATATGTTTATTTATATTTATTACTTAGTTTATTTTATTGGTGTAGCTTGCTTATACCCTTCTTCCTATTTTATTTGAACTATCTAACTTATCATCTAATATCAAGATGTTTTTGCATGTGGGTATAAGGAGGTAGCGAATTGTTCTAGAGGAGTTTAAATGGGGGAATACCCAAGACCTTAATAACTAAATACGATAAATCTAAGGAAAGGAACATCCATGATAACATATGAACCAAATAATCCTGATCAAGATCGAGAATTGCAACATTTACAAGAAATAATCAACATGCAGGATGATAACCAAGATTAGCATGTAGGATGCTAAATTTTCAAACAAAACCAAAAAGCCAACCTACAATTTTGTAATAGGACGAGAAGAATGAGACTTTGAATCCAAAGCAACAAAAATCTTCTTCAAATTTACAAAGTTATTGTCCCTTGTCTCTTCACGAGCCTCCAAGCTCTCTCCAAATGCACTTTTATCCATGGCAATACTTGCAAATAAATACTAAACATTAAATCTACAGATGGATTCAAGGATCCCTTTAAATGGGGTCTTTGAATCCATTTGCAGTGTTAAAATTTAGTAAATTGCAAGAATTCATTGTATAAACTGCAATTTTTCATTATCGAATTTGGGTGGTGATGTTAGATGCAAAATTTACCTCGCCAATAATGCATAAAGGAGGTTTAACTTGATAGTGATAAGGAGAGGTCATCACTGCATTGTATGTATCATATTCTATGAGTCCAGGAATGTAAGAGGTCGAGGAGTCGAAATATTTACCTGAAACTCTTAGAGGGGGTTAGGCCTCTACCTTTACTACATATGGATCTGAGACTGGTTTTGGGTCAGAACCCCCATTTAATTATAATTGAGATTTTGATTGGTTAGAATATTGTACTTAGTGCTTCCACTGGTTCAATTATTATTGGATCAATTGCTACGATGTTTAAAGGAATTGATCCCGATGAAGCTACGTCGACTAGTGCAGCTAATTCGACGATCATAGATCATGATAGTTATATCGATGCTAGAAAAGCACCTTAGTATGGGACTTGGGACTCTTACATTAAAGGATCAACAACTAGCTATATTGATTCTTCTAGGTATTGATATGGTATTGGTTCTAGTGCCTATTCGTTATTGTAGGAACCTAATTTTCCTTTGGCACGTGCTTAACGGTTTGCTTCAATGGTGCAGCAGGGATAAAGATGGTTAAGAGAAAATTCGTGCAATTTCTTTGTTAGATCTCTAAGGATCAAGGTGCATGGCACCAATATTACTAATAGAAGGTAGACAATTTACTAAATTGTAACACTTCATTGTCACAATTGCAATTTTCCATGACACAATTAAAAATGACTAACATAAATGAGTAATTCATATTCTTCTAGTTAGTCATTTTTTATGCCGTGACTAAATTAGTCATTTATGTTAGTCATTTTTAACACTGTCACTTATTATCTAGTCATATTTATTAACTGGTGACTAAATTAGTCGTTAATTTTAGTCATTTATAGTTGGATCAATCAAAATTGCTCATATTTAGTAGTAAATCACTTGAAAAACCTGTGGTGACTACAATTTTTAGTCACATAGTAGCTAATTCCTCATTTTGTACTAGTGTCCTCAATCATCAATTTATTCCAGAAGTTGGTGAGGCAGTTAATTCCTTGGGAAGAGCAGGTATGTTAGTTTGATGGCTTGACTAAGCAATCCTGCAAGTCAGCATCCTAGGAAGTCGCATTCTTGCTTTTGCAACATGAAAGCACATGATGCATTCTAGTTTGTCCTTTCTCCCAGGAGCAAGAATTTTTTGTTGTTCCTAAGCATCATGGTTTTTCATTATTCTATCATTTGATCATTCTTGGATCATTCATTTTTTCTCTAGAGATGCGCAATGTGGTAGTTCGACTATCCTATGTGAGGAAGTGTGGTTCCATAATGATTTTCTTTGTGTTACAGAGTGAAGCATGTGTGTTGTGTTATTCTTTGTGAATTTTTTTGTTGTGCATCCATGTTTAGTTTGAAGACTTAGGAGTGGAGGAGGGCCAAGAATGGATGATAAGCCTAGTAAAGAGAGGAACCTCACAGACAAATTAAGAGGGGTCGATAAGTCCTACCAGCACACTCGGGAGAACACTAGAAGGGAAGGTATGGCCCGAGGGACTGTGTAGTAGTGAAGGGAATACTTCCTTGTGTTGAGTGGTGTAGGAGTTGTGGAGGCCAAGTCAGCTCTGGTGTAGGTTTCCTTAGCTCTAGGGTTGAGTTGACTAGCCCAATAATTCTACCTTTCCATAACCTTAGGAGTTTGAGAAACCCATATGTTAGTCAGTTTGACTATGTTATGAGGTGAATGTTGGCTTGGTTCAGTAAGTCTAAGGAAACCATATGTTATTGGCTTGTTTCCTTAGTATCCCGTGAAAACCAATTATTATTGGATTGGCTAGATAGTTTGTGAAACCCAACTGCATGTTGGTTTGACTATGTTCTGATGTGTGTTGGCTTTGTGTAAGCCTGTTGTTCCCTAGTTCCTTGTGGAAATCATGCCGAGCTTGGGGGTGGCATTGTGTTGAGAGATTTATGAACACACTGGCCTATGGTTGGGTGGAATGTTGCAGTCACCTAGCTAGTTGTAGGACAACTTAATCATCCAAGATAAGTATCTCTGTTATGCTCATTTATGCCATGTATTTGCTTATGAGTTATTTTGATCATGTTGAATGCTTATTGATGGCTAAATAGAAGTTTACTTCTGTTATGGTTTCCTACATTTTACTTATGTACATGCGTTTTGTTTTTGAATTGAATTTGCCTAAGTTCATGGAGGCTAGAAGCCTGTTACAAGGCCAAAAATGCAGCTAAGGTAAGAATCATTGTGTTTCTGCCCCTTGGAATCCATCTATGGAAGTCAAAAGGTGGAAACCGGAAGAGGAAAATTTGAACATAACATACTTGTTGTGTTTCTGCACCATGGGATCTGCCTACAGAAGGCGAAAGGCGGGAGGAGGAAAGGGCAGTTGAGAACAAGGCAAAAAGTGGGTTTTCTGATTTTCGAATTCCAAGGTGTGGAAGGAAGAAAGTAGAAGTGCAGAAGGTGGAAGGCAAAAGAACCGTTAAATGTTCTGTTTCAAATTGTGTTCCAATTTCTAAGTTATGAGGCGTGGAAGGCGGAAAGTGGAAGTGCGGAAGGTGGAAGAGTGTTTAAATGTTACCGTCGCGTATTAGGTTTCTGATTTCTGATTTCTAAGGCTAGAAGGGCAAAAAGAAGAAGTGCAGAAGGCTGATAATTTACTTCATTGAGACTTTGAGTTTTTAACTCTTGAGTTCTGAGGTCATAAATCAGAAAGAGGAAGTGCAGAAGGCGGAAGGCGAAGTGTGGGAAGGACAGGTTTAGTGTGGAAGAAGGTTTTCTGTGCACATAACGGATCTATCAAATGGAGGAACTATTGCTACAATGGTTTCTAATTATAAGAACGAACGTTGAAGTATGTGTTAATGTCCATTCCCTATGTTTCAAAGGGGAACAAGTGTTCCTGAAGATATTTTTTAAAAATATGCATTATGGGGTATGGGGACGTTACAGATTGGCATCAGAGCTACTGGTTGTAGCATTGGGCCTAAATCGTCCAGGTGATAGTAATTAAATGTTTTTTACTTTTGAAATTGTTATGCTGCTAACAAAGGATGTTGTTAACACATTTTGCAGAGTCATAGTGCCATTTGGAAAAGTGAGTTTTTGGCTCAGCCATGAGAACCTACAACATGAATGATGTGCAGGATCCTTATGAGCATGAGGAATATGTCATGGCGGAGAATGCTCATGTTGAAAATGATGAGACAGAGTATAATGGGAGATGATTTCAAGAGACTCTGCCATATTTTGCATCCACCATGAGAAGCTTAAGGGTGGAGATGCAGAGTCATAGAGAAGATAATGAAAGAATGTTGAAAGCTCAAGAAGAGAAACATCAGTTGAATGCATCCATGCTGTAGATTTTGACAGACATCCTATTAAGTCTAAAATCTAGCCGTGGGGCATCAAATCCAGAAATAAGTAAGAGAAGTTCTAGAAGAAGAAGAAAGAGGTATTTTAGTGGATCATTAGACTCAGGAGGATCCACTCAGGGTTAAAGTTCTTTTCCTCACAGGAACAGAGGAAAGAGGCATTGTCGGATCCATTTGCATGATGAATTCAGGAAGGCAAGGGATCCTACCTTTAATGGTGAGATAAAGAACAGTCAAGAATATGAATCTTTGACTATTGGGATGAGGAAATATTTCCAAGTCCAAGACTATTCAGGAAATATGAAGGCTATGGTAGCCATATTCAATTTGACTAGAAGAGCATCCATATGGTGGGAGCACTTCAGGAAAGTGAAGAAAATAAGAGATAGGAAGATCGTGTGGAAACAGTTCCATAATTTTTTCAGACAGAAGTACCTCTCTGATAGGTACTATGATGACAAGATCAAAGAATTCCATGAGCTGAGATTGGGGAAGAAGACCGTGGAAGAGTATGCAAATAAGTTCTTGGAGTTGTTGAGGTATGTCAAGTATATCAGGGATGATAAATTAAAAATCCAAAATTTTCTGAGTGGGTTGCTTCAGTATTAAAAAGACATAATTGAGTTCTATGAGCCTAGAACTTTGGAGTAAGAAATTAGGAAAGTTAAATATTGCTATGAGCAAAGCAAAGGAAAACCTGATTACCATAAGACATGGACGGATAAGAAGAATGAAAGTTTGATCAGAGGAAGAAATATTTCAAACCTTATAACTTCAAGAATCAGTAGAATAATCCATCACAAGCTCTGAATTGACCAGCTAAAGTGATGAGGGAAAAGCCAATAAATCCAAAAGAAAAAAGATAACCTCTCCAATGCTAGAGATGTGGAGGACCCCACACATACAGGAAATGTCCTCATGATGAGGGGCATGTAAGGCCAACTTACAACATTCAAGAAGTAGAAATAATGGGTCAAGTAGAAATGGTTGTCCCTAGGATTTATGCAGCACTGGAGGACCTCTAGGAAGATCACCAGTCGACTATGGTTGAGGTTGCAGGTAAGATTGCTGAGAAATCTGTTTCTATTTTGATTGACCCTGGTTCTACTCAAAGTTATATTACTCCTAGAGTAGTTGAGGTTTGTGCTTTTAAGAAGTTAAAGCATAGAAAGTCATGGTTAGTTCAACTAGCCACTGGAACCAAGAGAAAGGCTAGTGAAATGGTAGAGCAATGTCCATTGGTTATGAATGGGATAGTCATTTGTGTAGATATGAATGTTCTACCACTTGGTTCCTATGATGTTCTCATTTTAATGGATTGGTTGGAAGCACACAGAGTCAATCTTGATTGTTATAATAATACTTTTGAATGCATAGATGAAGAAGGAAACTTAAGGGTTGTGAAAGGCATTCCAAAGGTGATTTCTGTTAGATAGATTTCAGAAACGCAATAGAAGAAGTTCTGTAGGAAAGGTTGCAGAGTGTATGCAACCCATGTGTTGGAGGAAACAAAGAATGAAACTCCTAGGTTGGAGGACTTTGAATTCATGGATTTTTTTCCTGATGAAGTTACAGGGTTTTGTCCAAAGATGGACATTGAATTCACCATTGAACTTGTGCCAGGAGCAACACCAGTGTCCAAGACACCCTACCGAATGAGTACACCAAAAATGATAGAGTTGAATATGCAGCTGCAAGAGTTGTTGGAGAAGAAGTACATAAGGCAGAGTGTGTCTCCTTGGGTACACGTAGGTTGTGTATTGATTACATATAGCTAAGCAAGGTCACTGTGAAGAAAAAATACCCTATTCCTACGATTGATGACCTGTTTGATCAAATGAAAGGAACAAAGGTATTTTCCAAGATTGACTTAAGGTTTGGCTACCGTCAAGTAAGAATCAAGGATGAAGAAATTCATTAGACAACCTTCAGAACACAGTATGGACACTATGAGTTTGTAGTGGCACCACTTGGTCTCACAAATGCACCAGCTACATTTATGTGTCGTATGAATAGTGTTTTCAGCAGGTATTTGGACAAGTTTTTTCTTGTCTTCCTTGATGACATTCTTATTTATTCTAAGAATGAGGAAGAACATGAAGAACATATGAGATTGAAATTGCAATTGCTCAGGGAGCATAACCCAAACGCAAAGTTGAGCAAGTGATACTTGTATAAAGATAGAATTCATTATTTGGGTCACATCATCTTGGATGAGGGTATATCTGTAGACCCTATGAAGATTGAGGCCATTATGAATTGACCTACCCCAAGACATGTGACATATGTAAGATATTTTATGGTCCTTGCAGGATACTACAAGAGATTCATTGAAGGATTCTCCAAGGTTGCACATCCAATCACTTCTTTGCAAAGGAAGGGAATAAATTTGAATGGACACCGAGGTGTGAGGAAAGCTTCCAGTAGTTGAAGGAGCTTCTTACAAGTGCACCAATATTGAAAATTGCAGACCTAGAGAAAGACTTTGTGGTGTGTAATAATGCATCCGGTTAAGGACTTGGAGGAGTTCTTATGCAAGACAACCATGTGGTATGTTATGAGTCAAGAAAGTTGAAGGATCATGAGAAGAACTATGCCACTCATGATTTAGAACTTACAACCATAGTACATGGTCTCAAAATGTGGAGGAATTACTTAATGGGAAGAAAGTTTGAGTTAAGGACATACCACTGTGGTCTGAAGTATTTGTTTGATCAGCCAAATCTAAATACTAGGCATGCTAGATGGCTGGATTTTTTATGTGAGTTTTATTTTGAAATTAAACACACAAAAGGAAAAGCAAACAAAATGGATGATGCACTCAGCAGGAAGGTGCATGAAATGCACTTGGAATCTCTTAGTATTTGCCAATCGGATTTGAGACTGCAGATTGTTAATCATGCTGCTGAAGATGAATTATATGTGTAGGTAAAAGAAAAATTGAAGCAACAAAGTCTTGAGAAGAAGTATTATGGATATAAATTGGAAGAAGATGGACTTCTTACCTATAAATATTTAGCATCAACACCCAACAAGTTTGTTGTGGCCTTTCTCAGTTCCAGAATGGAAATGGGAAGTTGTTTCCATGGATTTTATTATAGGATTTACAATGACTTGGAGGAAACATGATTCCATCATGGTTGTGGTGGAAAAATTGAAAAAGGAAACACATTTTATACCAGTTAAGTCCACTTATAATATTGATGCCATTGCAAAAATATTCATGAAGGAGATTTTCAAATTGCATGGATTGCCTAAGGCAATAGTCTCTCACAGAGATCCTAAGTTCACTTCGAATTTTTGGAAGGGTTTGTTTGCAGATTTGGGTACCAAGTTGAACTTCAACACTACCTACCATCCTCAGACTGATGGTCAGACAGAGAGAGTGAATCAAGTGTTGGAATACATGCTTCACATGTATGTGATGGACAACCCAACCAAGTGGGAAGATTATTTACACTTGTTACAATTTTCTTATAATAATGGACAACAAGCATCCTTGCGGATGAGTCCTTATGAAGCTTTGTATGGAAAAAGGTCTAGGACACATGTGACATGGGATGATCCAGTGAACATGATTTTACTTGGTCCATAATTGCTCAAGGAGATGGAGCAGGAGGTTGCAAAGATTAGGAAGAATTTGAAAGCATCCCAAGACCGACAAAAAATCTATGCAGATAAGCATAGGGTGGACATAGAGTTCAGTGTTGGGGATCATGTTTACCTCAAAGTGAGGGAAAGGAAGAGTTTCATGAAGCTTGGAAGTTGTGCCAAGTTGTCTCCTAGATACTGTGGGCCATTTGAAGTGCTTGAGAGAATAGCAAGAATTGCATATAGACTTGCATTTCCTGCTAGCACTAGGGCTCAAAAAATATTTCATGTTTCTTTGCTTAAGAAATATGTACATGATCCAAACCATGTGATTTATCGGGATGTGATTCAGGTGGCGCTTGAGGGAGAGTTCTAAACTGAGCCATTCTGCATCCTCGACAGGAAGCTCACAGTGCTCCAAACTTGAGCCGTTGGACACGTAAAGGTGCAATGGGAGCACTACAGTCCTGAAGAGGCTACATGGGAACTGGAGGATGCCATCTGGTTGGCACATCCATTCTTGTTTAATTTTTTGGAACACTGAGGGTAGTGCTAGTGTAGCATTTTGTTTAAGTTGTAAAGAACTGGGGATAGTGCTATTGTAAGGGGGAGAGGATTGTAATACCGCAATTTTGGCCCCATGGTATTTAATTGTACATGATGTAAATATTGTACGGAAATCACAGCGAGGAGCTCAAGGCCAAGGCCCTGTCGTTGATTGATTTTTTGTGGATAGGTGATCAAGGTTGATACCTATGGTTTTGGTGCTAAGTCAAGAACAATATATATATTTTGATATATCATGTAAATGTACAAATTAATATAATGCCACACCTAGCCATGGGACTACAAATGTTAAAGAGATGGGGGCATGATTCCATAAGGGATAGGGTGGGGAGTTAGTCAAACTCATGACCCAATAGGGTGTGACCAGAGGTCAATGGGGAAACCCATGAACCCTCAACTACCTTTTTTTTCCTCTATCCTCAATCACCAATTTCTTCCAGAAGTTGGTGAGGTAGTTAATTCCTTGGGCAGAGCAAGGCATGGGAGTCTGATGGCTTGACTGAGAATCATGTAATTCAGGAGTCTAGGAAGCTGCATTATTGCTTCTGCAGCAAGAAAACATGTGATGGGTGCCAGTCCATCCTTTCTCCCAAGCATGAGAAGGTTTTGTTGTTCCTGAGTGTCGTGGTTTTTCATTATTCTATCATTTTATCATTGATGCATTGTTCGTTTTTTCTCTTAGAGAGATGCGCAATGTGGTGGTTCGACTATCTTGCATTCGAAAGTGTGGCTATGCAATGATTTTCTCTATGTTACAGAGTGAATCTTGTGTGCTTTGTTTTTCTTTATTGATTCTTGTGTTGTGCATCCTGGTTTGGTTTGAAGACTTAGGAGTGGAGGTGGGACATAATTGGTTGATAAGAATATTAAAGAGAGGAACCTCACAAACATATCAAGAGGGGTTGGTAAGTCCTTCCTACACACCCGAGAGAACACTAAAAGGGAAGGTATGGCCTAAGGGATTTTGTAGCAGTGAAGGGAATACTTCCTTGTGTTGGGTGGTGTAGAAGTTGTGGAGGCCAAGCCATATCTCATGTAGGTGTCCTTAGCTCTGTGGTTGAGCTGGCTAGCCCAACAATTCTACCTTTCCATGTCCTTAACAATATTAGAAACCCATCTGTTAGTTAGTTTGACTATGCTTTGAGGTGAATGTTGGATTCACTGGGTAACTCCAAGCAACCCAAATGTTATTGGCCTATTTCCTTAGTAGCCTACGAAACCCAATTTTTATTGGCTTGGATAGAGAGTCTATAAAACCCAACTGCAGGTTGGTTTCATTATGTTCTAATGTGTGTTGGCTGCGTGTAAGCCTGTTGTTCCCTAGTTCCTTGTGGAAATCATGACCAGCTTGGGGGTGGTAGTGTGTTGAGATATTTATGAACACACTGGCCTATGGTTGGGAAGAACGTTGCAATCACCTAGCTACTTGCGGGACAACTTAATCATATGAGATAAGTATCTGTTTTATGGTCGTTTATGCCATGTATTTTCTTATGAGTTATTTTGATCGTGTTGAATGCTTATTGATGGCTAAGTAGAAGTTTAATTCTGTTATGGTTGCCTGCATTTTACTTCTATACATGCCTTGTGTTTTTGTATTTCATTTGCCTAAGTTCTTGAAGGATAGAAGCCTATTATAGGGCCAAAAATGCAGCTAAGGTAAGAATTGTTGAGTTTCCTCCCCTTGGAATTCGCCCATGGAAGGCGGAAAATGGAAGAGGAAAATTTGAACAAAACAGAATTGTTGTGTTTCTGCACCCCGAGATCCTCCTACGGAAGACAAAATGTGGGAGGTGGAAAGGGAAGTTAAGAACAAGGAGGAAAGTGGGTTTTCCAATTTCCGAAGCTTGAGGTGCAGAAGTCAAAAGGTGAAAGAGCCCTTAAATCTTTCGTCACATGTTGAGTTCCTATTTCCAAGCTCTTATGTGCGGAAGGAGGAAAGTGGAAGTACAGAAGGTGGAAGGAGGAAGACTGTTTAAATGTTCCCGTCGCGTATTAGGTTTTTGATTTCCAATTTTCAATTTTCAAGGTTGGAAGGATGGAAAGCAGAAGTGGGAAATGAAAAAGGAGGAAGGCTAAAAATTCACTTCATTGAGACTTTGAGTTTCTGAATCCCAAGTTTCAAGTTCAGAAAGGCAAAAAGTGAAAGTGCGGAAGGTGGAAGGATAAGCACAGGAGGGACAGGTTTAGTGCGGAAGAAGGTTTTCTGTGCACAGAAAGGATCTATCAAATGGAAGAACATATGTTACAATGGTTTCTAAGCCTAAGAATGAAGGTTGAAGAGTGTGTTAATGTCCATGCCATGTGTTTCAAAGGAGATTAAGTGTTCTTGAAGCAAAAAAATTTAATAATCCGCATTTTGGAGTATGAGAACATTACAAATCATATTTTCCCAGAGTATTTTTGCAAAATGTACATGCAACAACGCTATGTTGTCGATACTAATTATAATTTGTTGGTACAACATACCTTGATTTGTGGAGCTTGGAATTGTCTTCTTTTTCTTTATCTTTCAAAATATCTTTCAACATATTGCAAATATTTTCTAGTTGCAATAATTTCATGTTAGGACCCATCAAATAAATATTTGCATGCTTATGAAAATAACAAAATGAAGCTAAAAAAATACAGTTTGAGTAGTTTGTCTCAATGAATAAAAACAACAATAATAGTGAACATTTTACAGTTGATGAACATTTTTAATTTAACAATGTAAATTACAATAATATTCAAGTAAAATAATTGGTTATAAGAGATCACATGAGGAAACATGGATAACCACAACACTATGTATATAAGGTCATCGATCACATCAAAACGCCAATTTTTTCTCTGAAATATGAAAATGTTTCCCAGGGCTATCTGTAACAAGTTCCAATGGATGAGTCAAACAACAATAGTAAAATTTAAACACTACAATTATAAAAATAGTTGTTTTAATGTATAATTCATTACCATTCATTGAGATCTTCTCTGTTTTGAGAATAATTTAATATTCTCTACTAAACATGACCAACCATGTGAAGGTGGAAGCTCTTATGGCCCCTCACACCCCTCACATCACTCTCAACTCACCAAACCCAATCCATATACTTGCAAATGAAAATTTAGTGCAAAATCATTCATTCAATAGCTGAAATAAATATTCATTAAACCATTCATTAAATAAATCAGTACACCATTCATTCATTCAATAGCTGAAAAAAACATTCATTAAACCATTCATTCATTCAATAGCTGATAAAAAATTCATCAAACCATTCATTCATTCAATAGTCGATAAACAATTCATTAAATCATTCATTCATAAAATAGCGAAAAAAAACCATGCACGACATTGTATTATAAAAAAGAATTACTCAAAATTTCTTCAGTCACTTCTTTTTAACTTTTCTTCTCTTTACAAAATAAGCAAGAAGCGTATCTTCTAGAAATTGTTGTTCAGTTCTTGGTGCTTCATCAACTTTTCCTGATGTCTCCCTAGTAGATTGCTTGCCACATGGATCTTGCGGCAAGGGGCAATTGCTGCAATAATGTGAAAATGTTGCATTAATTTTTTTTTTTAATAATTACAAGTAATTCATTTAAAAAAAATTACAAAGGTGTTTTTTTACCTAGCATGGGAACATCATGTTCTTCATGATCCTGTCTAGTCTCAACCTGTACAATGTGACCATCTACATGCTCTGCAGTTGAAATATGGAGAAGTACAATTAATGTTCACCATATGCTATTATCTATACAAAACAATAGCATATTAATTAATTCATTACCAAAAATTGAAGTACGATCTTCGACTGGTTGGTGTACATCATCGACATTAAGGGGATCATTGCTTTCCTGCTCAAAACATAGGAAATATTTTATGTTAATTGTTTATAATGAATAGATTGCATGACAATTAATAAATTTTCATTAAAATTGTATAGTTTTTATATACATGTGCACCATATGGATCACCAGAAGACCATGTATGCCCATACAATCCTTTTTGGCATTCAACAACATCTTCAAATCCGCGTTGGAATCCAAGCTTCAAGTCTTCCTGAGTGGACACTTCTTTGAATCGATCAACCTGCTTATTTGCATAGCATCATTAATTTTACATTTTGCGCTGGATTAAAACGAAAATAATTTTCTATTTACTATTTGGATGCAGTATCGGGTTTTCGATACTTACAAATCGTGCCACCAAAATTGAATAACCAATCACCATGAACGTGTATGGTGATTGGTTAGTTCATAAATTATGCTGACAAAAAATGTAAATGTATCCATAGTATCATTCTTTTTCTATGTATAATAACAGGATGTAAATTTGTTTCGGATTTTCCCTAAGGTTCTGGAGATGATTGTGAATATGATTAATTTTCATTTTTCCTTTTGGATTTTATTTTTCACTGCCCAACAAGGTTTATTCCCTAAGGTTCTTTATGATTCACTACCCGACAAGGTTTATTCCTTGTTTATCGATCAATATAAAGAGAAATTTAAGGTGTTTCTCGCTCACCAAATAAATAAGACAAGAGATATTCAAGGTTAATCCATCCTTGATGGCTTGTCACTAACAATAAGGTTATCCCTTGCTCACCAAGCTAGGATCAAAGCCATTACTAGTGTACTTTGTTGTTTAAGTATTTTCAGTAGTTCTGGATGGCTCACTTTAGTTTAGTTTTTTCTTATTGTCCATAGATATGAATTGGGTTTTGTTAACCTATTCCTAGTTACATATATGTGTACACAATGTAGATTCATTTTAAAAGGAAGCAATCTATGTACACATAACAAATTTCCCATATTTAGTAACCATTCAGTTAGGTTGTGCCAGGATGTCGAATTTAATATGGGTTCATTACCAGTTGATAAACCTTTGGAGTATCCATAAGTGAGGAGAGACAAGTCTATCATAGATAACTATCATGGGGTGATTGTACATGAGGTAAATGTTTTTTAAAGAATTCAAATATATGGATTCAATTCTATGGAAATACATAGATAGTTTTACATGTGCTAGTGATTTGAGCATCCCTGAGTTTCATATCAATATCCATTCCTAGCTTCATTTTCAGTTAGAGAGAAAGCGCCATAAACAAAAGAAGAAAATATAGATCCAAGAGAAAATCCTTTGGTCAAATCACTATGTCTAATTATCTTTGTGAGATTAAGTGTCATGCTTGTTGTTTTTTGCCTTTTCCTTTCGAAGACAACTTCCACCTCCCATGCCAGGTTATTTATAAGTTCAATATGATGATGGCCTCTTGATATTATTTTTTTCTATATCAGAAAGCCCAAGGTGATTACTAATTAGCTGATATGGTCTGTTACTTTCTCTGGAAAGCATGGTCTATGGCATTCCTTTGAGAATCCCCCTTTGCTATACTAATTCAAATTGTCATGGAAAAATTGATGGATCCATATTTTCGATAACCTCTCCCTCCTGTAGCTGGAAAGGGACTTGTATCCACAAGAACCCTCAACCGTCCTATGCTCTGGCTAGGAGTCACCCCCTATGATCCATCAGTTGGTATTCATAGTCTAAATTTTCATTCAATTGCACTCTCTTTTGTTGGTATCATTCTGCAATTGTTCTCTGATTTATACATTGGAGTGCAATGCTCTGCATTATTTAGTAGTAAACCCTTATTTTTACAAAATATTTAGAGCCATCAGGAAAGTTATGGAACCCTCAAGTATTGTCTTATGTTTATCAATATCCACCAATTGTTATTTTCACTCCACCTTTTGTCTTCATCATTTGTGCTACCTCATTTGTTTGTATACTTATGCTTGTTCCCCACAGGATATATGAGTGCAACATTTTTTCCTTAGTTCAAAGAGTAAATCCTTGTTTCTGCAATTTTTTCAAGAGCCACTGAGCTAGTTCTTCTATGCAGGTAGGGTGATCCATATCTATGTTTTATTCATTAAGATAAGATACATGACTAGATTAGAACAAGAGTGTTGGGGGAGTAAAAAAATATGACGTCCTTGTTATCCCCCCTCAACACCCTAGGATATTTAGAATAACGTTGGTTCACTATCTTCAACACCTGGATTGTTTTATTTTGATGCATTTGAACATTTTCCAAACTGTTGAAACAAAAATAAAACTGTTAGGGTAGTTTTCTTGTTTCTGGGAAGGGAGGCTTGGTTTTAACGGGGGGATTTTCATTTTTAGGGAAGATTTTTTGGGGAAGAAGGGGTAGAAGGAAAATCTTCTCGTAAATGTTGTGTAAACACCCTCTCTGTAAATAGAAATTGAATATATAAAAAAATTGCACCTGCAGGTTGTTTAAATATTCTGGAATCAATGATATTTTTGGAATTTAATATAACTGAAATTTCTCTACAAAATTATGGTGAGCAAACTGCTACAGATCTGAAAATTTGTAAGTGGTTTTGATTTTGTTCTATTTACTTCATATTTGGAAACTAAATTCAATTGAAAACATGGATACATTGTGCAATGTGTTGTTTCTGCATTGATGGATAACCTGGAACTGTTTATGTGTTGATATTGCATTTTCTTGATACTTTTTGTTCCCTTCTTTGTTGACGGCATTGCAGAACTAGTGTTTATTAATATATTTACAACCATCTGTGGAGGGAAGAGTGGGAACAACCTGTAAAGAATACCCAATAACCAATTATTTGAAGTGAGTGTGGTATCAAACTGATCGAAATCGCACAGGGAAGAGAAATTAGCATTTTATTGTTGTGTTTGATCCATATAGATTTTAAAATTCCCTGGAAATCGTTTAAACCAGAATGTAGCAGCTGCCATTGGAGGCATGTAACAGTTTCCAATGGAGGCATCTAACTACATTGATCATTACTCATTTTTACATTCACTTGCACATGAAAATGTTCCTGATGTGTGGAAAATGGAGAAAACAACACATAAGAGGAGTAAGAATCGCCAGTGTTGTGTAACAAATCTATTGTTGCATTAGCAATGGTTACGATTGCTTTAGACTGATTAGTTATATTCTTATATGTGTTAGATTTAGAACTCTCTAAAGGATGAATATGGTATTCATTCCTTTGATTGGATCTAATTTTCTGTTATTGAACCAATGAATTTATACATTAGAGTCTTCAACTTCTCCAAACTCTTGCAGCTAAGCTCTGATTTTTTTGATTTCATCTCTGGAGGGTTTCACCTTCTAGAATCGAATTTGAATTTTAAGATGCTTATCTGTTCTTGTTTTGGTTTCCATCTTGGCTTTTTTTAGGCATCCTCCTTTCCTCATTCACCGATGATGTACCTGTACAAATTACAACTCTCAGAAATTTATTCCATATCATATCATACCACAGATCGAGAAGAGAACGTTGGAGTCACAGCAGATACTTACCTTCGTAGGATGGTATCTGGTAAAAAATAGCTGAAGAATTTGATGAGCCATGCTTCACTTTTTTATAAACATCCTCAGGCCCTCGGACTTTTGATGCTTAGGACATCTACAAGTCATCGGAATTTCGATGCATAGGTCATGACATCCGACAAAGATTTAATAGAAAAGATAGATCCAAGTGTTGGATTGAAGTGGTAACTGTCGGTTATTCGATATCCCATCCTCAGAATTTCGACACCTAATTCAAGTAAAAATTGACCAAATTACAATGATATGCTGTCGAAATATCAACAAAGTTTGAAATGGTGTCGTATAACTGACGAATTCCCATCGATGCTAAAAAAATTGGTGTCATAGAATATTAGACATGTGTTTGTCGAATTTCAGACATCAAAGCTATCAGATTTCAAATTCAAATTTACTTGTGTGTGCGGATGGTGGGCCCAAAGATCTCCAAGGTCAAATAATTTAAATTTTTATAAAATACATAATTTCCTACAAAATAATCATGCCATCATTAGTTTAAAAAAAGTTTTTAGTAGTATATTACAATCAAATTATAAAAACTAAATGGAGCAATCTATAATTACCTAGAATATTCTCTATCTTTATTGGAACGAGTTCCTTGTCCACCAAAAATGTTGTCACTATTGAACCCATGCTAGTGACACAAGAATATCTAGGAAATCCTACATCAATGTCAACATTAGTATCAGACTCTACCTCCACTCCTTATTCTGCATGATTTGGTGTGTGTCGGTCAGTAGCGGTTGCACCCTATATTGTCCTTGGGGGTGTATCAGAACATGTTGTCGTTTGTTCAGTCAAAAACACGAGTGCAATATGTGGTGCACATGGAGTGGCTTGCTCACTTGGCCCAACACCACCTTCACCATCACTATGTGCTCACAGAAAATCTTGTAAATACAAACCATTCAATTATAAGTTCACTATCATATAAAATAAAAAAATATAAATATCTAAATGAATTCATATTATGATTCTGCAACTTACTTTTAAGGCCTAAGATCTCTGCATCAACACTTGAACCTTTACTTTTATCTCGCCTATATTCGGAATTATGAATAGCAGACGAAGCATGTCTGCATGAATTATTTTCAATGTCTTCTCTAGCAGCATCACCGGGTCTATGGAATAACCAATGTTAGCATCATTCAACAACTCGTTGACATCAAAATATATGGACTGTTTTGTTTCTATTTCATAAACTGAATCATTTATCTACAACAAAATTATTTAAAACATTGCTTACTTGATGAAGCAATAGTCTAAGCAAAAAATTATATTAACAAAAAATATCTATCATCATTGATTATAGAATTGTATCTAGGTTTACCTGATTCCTTGACGATGGTGTGGTCTGATCAAAGGCTGGGGACTTTCCCCGATCATCAACCTGCAAAAAAAAGTAGACAACATTATCACAATGAACACAATTATAAAAATGAAAAAATACATAACAAAATAAACATTATGCTACATTATATATATATATGTACAATTCTGAAGTGTTTAAATTTTAGAATTACATTCAAGTTTACCTGTTTCCCCGAGGCTGCAATCGTCTGATCAAAATCCAGGTGGCTTCCTTGATCAACAGTCTGCATGAAATATAGATAATATTATATAAACCAAATGGATATACTATTGAAAAAACATAACAACAGAATTGCTTGTACATTTTAAATTTGTACAATGGCATCGATGTATACATGTGGCCTCGAGGTAGGTATAGTAACATCTACTGTGGGGGAGGTTCCCTTGACAGAACCCTGCATCAAAAACATACTAAAAATTACCTAACAAAACCAAAATACTCACTAAAACAATTTAATAACATAACATTTTGATGTATACATGTTTCCTCGAGTATGGTGTACTTGTCTCACCAGATGCTGGGGTGATGCGCCCCGATCATCTCCCTGCGAAGTCAACATAGGAAATTTAATAAAAAATTATAATTATATGCTAATAAAAAATCCTAAATATGTTAAAATAATTAATAAAATGTTGGGTAAATTGTTGGATGTACCACATCCATACTAATTGTGCTTGTATCTTCTCGTTTTAAATTGTAATTAATAAGCATCTCTTCTCCAACAACTATTGATTTAATGGCACATACAAAGACATGGTTTCCTTCACACCCCTCAAATATGCAGTTGGGTTGCTTAAGTGTAGACCCTGGTTATGTACTGTTTATAAACCCCGCAATATTCCGAGTTGTCTTTGGCCTTCCATCAATGTAAAACGTTGCTCCTTTATTTTGATCTTTTTCTTTCAATTGTAAATAATTTGCTGACAACCGATATCTATTCATACTTCATGTATATAGGACTAGTCGCTTCCAATCATTGTAGTTGTAAGAGGGTCCAACATACTCCATCAATTATGTACATCTATCGTAACCAAACTTTATGTCATCCATGTAAAACAACCCCAATCCATGTAATGACGGCGGTGTAGTTCTATATATCCTCTCATTTTCACAAAAAATAGTGTTGACTTGAGGAATATCCCTAGGTACCCATTGTTTCACTATATGTTTGTACCTTAAGGGCACCTCGATATCTCTTATTGTCTCATCATCATAAGAACATGACCTCCCTCTTGCAAGAAAAAATTCCATGTGTTTATTGAATTTTTGCTGATCTTCTGGCATCTAGTTGATCTAGCCCTTGTAGACCTACTGGATTTATCACTTTCCTCTAGCCTTCCTAAAATCCCCTTGCTCGAGGAAGACAATTATGAAAAATACCTATTTGGTTCTAACTGCACCATGGCCGGAAAAAACTTGGCAAATAAGAGAAAAATACCAGCGAAAACTTGGATAGACTTATAAGCATGACATAATAGTAATATCATTATCTTGAATAATATCAATAATTCCCTAGTATAATTTTTCATCACAAAGTCCTTTAACATGAGATAGATACCAAGTGGTTCCATAGTTAATGCTTCATCCAATTTATCTCAAAATACAAATTACATTTTTGACAAAATTTGTAGGTGTAGTTTTTTTAATTTATATTGATTCCTCACCAAAAATATTAAAGACCCAATTTACGGATCACAATATATATAATAAAATCATTTGCTAAGATTTTGTAACTTTTTTTCAGAAGAAAAATAGGTGTTCCTTGATATTCAATAATGAATCAAAGGTAACTTGTACATAGTCTTGACAATAAGTCATTCCAGATGCGAGTGGATATAAGTATCAAAAAATTTCCAAAGGGGAGGGATGAAACCCACAATACCAAGATGATTGAAGTAGCGATACCACAGGGAGAACATAAGGAGCCCAAACAACTTATCCAAGGAGGCATCAAGGGTGGAGAAAACACACCCCCGGGGGATGAAAACAAAATCTATATCCCCAGCTAAAACAAGAAAGATGCTAATGTATCCCATAGTCGAAAGAACCAAAAAAGACTATGTCACATAAATAAAAAAGCTCCTAAAAGAGTTGTATCATGACTTACTCAATAATTTCTCCTTCTAAAAGTTACAAGGAGGAGAGGAGGCCATCCTTCATATTCAATACTTCCTTGGATTAATGGTCTTCACTCATATTGTGCTCCCTGTGGACATGCCTAAAGTCATATAACCCATGAATTGAAGTCGTCAGTAGTATAGCATATATGTCTGATTTAATGGATATTCGATGACACATTTCACTACATAGATATTGGAAATCCGATGAAGTCTCCTTCATAGGTATTGGTGTATTTTGGGAAGCATAACAATGAGGAAAGGACCAAAACTCAGACCTTGGCATGAACGATGAATTCTGGTCCAATTTTGTAGACTGAACCAACATTCTGTGCATAGTTACAATAGAAATCTAGCTTGTTGTAGAGGTTTTGGGAACTTTTGCACAAGTTTGGGCATGAAAACAACCTCAATCTTCATTCACATGCATATTTTAGGGATAAATTAGTTGTAAATAGTCATGACAACTACCCTAAGTTGAATTTTGAGATACATGAAGGCTAAAAAACAGTAACATTCTTCTTTTGGGCATAATTTCACCTAATATCAGTCATATGGATTCAAAATCTTGACATCGTTCCCTCTCAAATAATTGATTCAAAAATGGCCCAAGAGCATAAAACCTCCTATAATGTTGGAGCATCTACTTCATGGATTTCCATAGAGAATAATATTGAAATCCAAGGTAGGACAAATGTACATTAAAAAATACTCTGATTGAATTGCTTGTTGCAACAATCATTCCAAATTCAGAAAAGAGTTTGATGATAGAATTTTCTATGCCAATCTTATTGTCTTTGAAAGTATGCGATGGTATAGTTCGGAATCGACCTGAATTTCCACCATAGAAATGTAAGTCATAAATTTGACAGCTAATTCTACAATTTTAAAAAAACTAATCAAAATTTGAAATTTCAAATTGAAATATGACAAAACAATACTTTTTCGTCGGATATCATCAGATTTTGTCATCACATTTTGGGTTGAAATATTGTTGTATCTAACCCATTGACACCTAACTTATAAATATTAACCCATTCTTACAAAAATCAAATATCCATCTATCAGAATAACCATGGCATGCCAATCCCATACTCCTTAACCCACTAACATTTTACCCACTAATATGTAATCCACTAACCCCTAAATCCTAACCTCGTAACCCACTAGCCCACTAAATCCTACTCCCTAACACATATCACACCAACCACTAATTAGTAATTTGTAACTATAGCACTAGCATATAATCATCTAATGCATTGATTACTAATCACTTAACCCAACAATCGCTAACCCCTAACCCACTAATAATTAACCCACTAATCCACTAATTTACTAACCATGTAACCCACTAGAACACATTAATCCAGTAAATCCTAAATCACTAATCATTAACACATTGATCCCTCACACCTAACTGATAAAACTATTAACCCCCACCTTGTAATTCACCACCCCATTCATCACTAAACTAATAACCCCCATCACATAACCCACCAATCCACTAAACAATTGACTAACCATATAACCTATTAACACAATATCCACTCTCTCATTAAACCACTACCCCTAATGCATAACCCACTAATCCACTAAACCAATAATATATTACCACTATAACCATTAAACATCTCATCCACTACCACACTAATCAGTAACACACTAATGGATAACACCAAAATTCACTAAAAAACTAACCATTGATCTAGTTATCCACAAAGAATTAGCCCACTAAAATATTAAGTGACTAACCCAATAACCAATTAGCATACTAATCATTGAACCAAATAACATACTAATCATTGAACAACTAACTCTCTAATTAATAAATTGATAACCTTCTAACCCATTAACCATTTGAAGACTAACACACTAACATACTGACCAATAGATTGCCAACACACTAAGCCATTAAACCCTCTAATTTTATTTCAAACCTACTAACCTCTAACTCATTAACTAATAACCATTAATTACTATTTGTACCTTGTAAAAGCACAGTTAAAAACCTCTTTTTCTTTAAATGGAATTTTTTTTAAATATTAGGAAATTGAAATGAAAAAAAATCACGTTAACTTTGTTTGTTTCACACATATATAACTAACTTACACTAAGCCTTAAGGGGTCACTCAACTAGGTTTACGAACAAGGGGTGCACTATAAACATTATCCACTATTGTGGGAAAGTATCCATGGGTTATATATATATA
>LPNX010986926.1:198848-273242 GCA_001517045.1 Pseudotsuga menziesii | reverse complement strand
GCAGCTGCAACAAATGAATGGAAAATGGAATGATAAATGAGGAATAATGGTAAGAAATGGATGAAAAATGGATGAAAAGTATGTCAATAAGTGGTGGAAAAATGGCCAATTCCAGGTCCTGACAATTGGGCCCTGTTGTTTGACTCAAGGTTTAAACACTTCAAAGGTAAACTTACCACCAGATGGATGGGACCATATGAAATTGTGACTGTTTTTTATAATGGTTCTGTCAAGATAAGAACAATATATGATGAACAAGCTACATTTGTGGTAAATGGACACTGGTTGAAGGTATATCATAAACCTCTTTCTAAGTAGGAATTCATTCGTAATATGAGTCAACAATCTGAACTAGAGCTTGTAGGTGAAGAAATGACTTCTTCACCCCCTACTCTCTTGAAGTGATATCCAATGAAATTGCTTCTTTGTATATATCTACAAGAGTTTTTTTATCATCAGGTTCTTTTTGAATTATGCAGGTAGTTTCTTTGGTGAGGCTCAGGGTATTTTTAAAAGGGAAGTCTTTCTGTTACCTTTCCTACTTCAGACCATTGATTCCTCTTACAAATAATTTTCAGGAACTATTTTAATTTGAATTAATCTCTGAGAAACACTTTGAATATTTTTGGTTTGACTAGGTGATTGAAATACCTGTGTCAAATAAATAAAAGTGTGTTTTGCTCTACTTAATAGGACTAGTTGTTTTCAGTTCAGTTTTTTTTAGACTTGTCCTTTTTATTCATACAGGTACCTATCTACCTAACACTACCTCCATTAGTGATTTAAGCCTCAAGGGTTTTACTTATGAACTCATGGTATACTAGTGCCATTTTACTTGGTTTCACACTGGATTGAACGAGGATATTTTTTTTACAAGTAGTAACAGCTAAGGACATTGAGTTATTATCCAGATAGGCACCATCATAAGGAGTGGTTTCCAGGACTGAGGAATCTTTTGATCATTATCTGCTGGCTTCCATTATATTAAATATATACATATATACATTTTTTTCTCCAGCCAGTTCATGTCTTTCACTTTATACAGTTATAGGGGTTAGTTGTTCATTCAGACAAATCTTTTTAGGCACATTTCAAGAAAAATCTTCCAATTTTAATACCATCCCACTCCTAGAGGGTTTTCAGAGCTGCTCCCCCACTCATCTATGCATAATCAAATTATAAATTTTATCTTTAAGATGAATTTGGGACAAGGGCCTCTGATAGAAAAAGGGTGTAAGAGGTTAACCCGCCGGGATACTGAACAGGTCTGCCAGCATGGGGTACCGAACTGTGGTATAAACAGGTAACACATCAGGGTACTAAACAGGCCTATTGGTAATGGGGTAGTTACCCCACCGGAGTACTGAACAGGATCGCTGGAAGTGGGTTCTGACTCTGATATCTATTTTAAAAGCCTCATTTATACTTGTCTGTGTGAACAATGTACCTGTGTAAATGTTAAAGAGAAGTCATGTGGGGTTAAATGAAATTTAAGGGAACTGTTTGTAATAGCCATTCGATAATCATCTTCAGATGCTTTAAGTCTTTGTTACTTGATCTTCACTAGAATAAGAGGTTTATGCCTATAGAGTGTACTGGCGTTTACTAATTCAATGAACACAGCTGTGAACCTTATTTTTCACCACTCAAATTGTCTTGTGTGAAGCTGAGTCAAGTTGGCCAGTACACCATTGACCTTATTTGGTACTCCTCTTGTCTTATTTTTAGAAGGCACATATTTTGGTGGAAAAGTTCTCTATGGATAAAGACGAAGAAGTCTGTGCTCATGGGTTGAAGTTTTGAATATTTTTAGATGCAGAAGTGAGATTGATAGTTTATGGACTGCGTCTAATTCTGTTTTTGTATTGACAATAAAGAGTAGTTTTATGACTTAGCTTTGTTTTTGTGTGGCCAGATGAAGAAGAAACCACGGAATAAGGTAACTGTGCAAGGAGCCTATTGGGTAAAACAAAATTTTCAGCCAGTTTTAATTTCCTTTTCAACTCATACAAGTTGGACATTTTGAAGAAAGACAGTTATTTTCCTTGCTTATAACATCATCACTCTGCTGGCAATCATTTTCTCCCTTGCACGCTTGAAAAATACTTCTGTATACTAGACTGGCTAAGGTGCTGGATTAGGTGTCGGATCAAGTGCCGGATGAGGTACTGGAATGAGTACTGGAAAACTAGTAAATTGAATGGTGAAGGTAATGTTCAGAGTGCTGGGGTAATCTTTAACTGTTACAAGCCAGGTATCTTTTTAATTTAAGCCTGGTGAAATTATGGAATTTACCTTAACAACATTATATTCCATAGAGTTGATATGCCACCTCTCCTTTGTAAATAATTTAATGACATTTACACTTTGGAAAAATTTCACTTTACATTATTGAATATTTTTAATAATTATGTTAGTTTGCCATTTTTAATTAATTTTATGTCATTAATTTACTCAAATGTAAATTTTGACGCCTGTTGGGACTCGGACCTTAACGGTCCCTAATTTTGGTAGCTCCGTGGTTTTGGTGCAAAGCATGTAAGCGGAGTTGTGACTCAAAATAGTCTTAGGGGTGTCAGGGTTGGGTCAAAGCCCATCTTTTTGTAAATGTCCCATGGTTTGGGGGTGCCCATGGTTTAAGTTCATGGTATTGTAATAGTGCACTTGTATAAATAGGCACTTATGTAAAGGAGTTAGGTTAGGCTTTTCAAGGTTTTATGATGATGATAATTTGATGCGAAGCTAAGATATATCTTAGGGTTTAAGGTTAAGTCCCAGCTGTGTGCATGGACGACCTCTGCAACTGAGTGCGGAGAGGTTTTTGAAGGAAGGTTAAGTCCCAGCTGTGTGCGTGGATGACCTCTGTAGCTGAGTGCACAGAGGGTTTTGTAAGAAAGGATCTGCAGCTGTGTGCGTAGTTTTGGGAGATTGAGAAGATCTATAGCTGAGTGCACATATCAGAACTATGATTTTGTAAAGAGTTGAATATAAACACAATTCTATGGACGTAGCCCCTACACTGGGGGTGAACCACGTATATCTTGTGTCATGGTGGTTCTGTTATTTTTGTGTTGTTATGTTTTTATGCTTTTGATAAGTAGGTGAATGCTAAAGTAAGATAATTGTTAAATATTAAACTTCGCTGTGAATTCTCAGTTAAGGGTTAAGCAAGAAACATTGTTTTATCTAAACTGCGAATCTAATTAACTGAATGCCGAAGCTCTATTTTGTATAGATATTTGTTGTTAAGGCTAAATGTACAGTAATATCCCTCTTTTTCTTGCAAAAACCCGATTCTGCGGCACCCCATAGCTGTTTCGGGTGAGACTGCAACCTGTTCATAGGTTGTTACTGAAAGGGCCAACATTGTGGATCTTTTGTTGGTGTGAAGATAAAAGCATAGAACCTGGGTCTGCCCTAAGCCCAACAATTCCATGGTTAAAATTGACATTCGATGTTTGAAGGCTATGAATTTTTTTTATGGGACGTGTCCATATCATCATAAGGTAAGGCAGTGTGGGCAATACGTGCCTTAATCTACCATAATTTTCTTTGCATGTCCACCATTGCCATCATATTTTCACCCTTTGCCATTATATATAGTTTTTTAATGGACTGGTTCCGGCTTTCGTCTTTGCCATCGAGAGGGAAAATGATAAAGGTTTTTTTTTTAATTTTCCTTCGAATTACTATGTGCTCATTTCGCCATTCGCTGTCTCTCATCTTCTTCCTGGTCTCCATGATGCTTAATCGACATGAACCCACTGAGTATGGATAGTTATTGGCTATGCCTGAGTTTTTAGCTTGCAATGAGCTGTTTATTTGAGCTGGGTGGCACCCCTTCTTGACCACCTTACAGGGGCATGATGACGTTGTCTCCCTGCAATTCGCCCTATGGTTCGATGGGCACATAGCTAAGGTCAAATCCATGGTGTTTCAAGTTATGGACCCCAGAGAAAATCCCAGCATTCAATGTTGGAAGAGAAAAAGAAACATTTAGGGAATCTCAAAAAGACTTTGCTGAGCCGAGAACATTAGTAGCAACCATGCAACAGCATCAACAGCAAGCTTCGCCAGATCAAGTAAGTACACTGTCATCATTTCTACAGAGTTGTATCAAGCTATTAAGAAATCAGAATGCTTTGAATGAATTACAAAAAGTTATTCAGTCTTGTGAACCTCAGTGAAGCTCTGATAGAGGAAAAACTATTAATAGAGTTAGAAGGACTGGAAGAGAAATGAGATTGCATGCTCAAATAGGAGATTATGACATGACTGATATCATTTTAGATCTAGGATCAGAAGTGAATGTCCTAACTAAGCAGACATGGGAACAAATGGGAAAACCTATGCTTGAATGGTCCCCTATACAGTTGAGATTAGCCAATCAGTAGAATATTGTGCCCTTGGGAAGATTCCCTAGTGTACCAGTGGATATAGATGGAGTCAGTACCTTAGCAGATTTCGAAGTCATTGAGATAATTGATGATAGCAACCCCTATCCAGCATTGCTAGGAATTGAATGGGCAATAAACAATGATGCAGTAATCAACCTTAAGAAGAGACATATGACTTTTGAAGGGAAAGGTTTGAGAGTCATAGTACCCTTGGACCCTTCTCAAGGAGAAAGGTACATAGAGCCAATCAAAGATGAAGATCAGGATGTTTTGGATCATATCTACAATATCACAGCTAAAGAAGAAGACTATGTTAACCGTACTACTCAAGGCATAATGGATTGGCAGTGTGACAGTTCTTGCATGACTGATTCAGATGAAGGCTTAGAGAATTGGTAGAATAGACTGTATGAGCTACATGGACATTGATGTGCAAGAATTACCAAGTCTCTCAGATGGCTTGGCTCGCAGACAAGAGTATTGCCTACCTTTGATGGCTTGATAGACCCAGGAAATTTTATTGTACAATTCTCAGAGCAAGTACCAGATTCACAGAAAATGGACACCCTAGATTCAGCACTCAGAGCCACAGCAGCTAGATGGTGGAATGGTCATAAAAAGTATATTCATACTTGGGGAGCCTATCAAAAGCTTCTTCGCCTGAGATTCATGGATCAACCTCAAGAGGTGTGAAGCATATTTGATGGTAAGACTAGCCCTCAGGAACATTTGGAGTAGTGTTACGAACCATGGAAGCATGTACCTCATGAAGAATGGGTACATAGGTTTGTGCATACTCTGGAACCTATAGCAAAGAACTGGTATGTGAAGGTCGAGCTTCGCCATGGTACTGTAAGTTGGGATAGTCTTGTTGATAGTTTTGTGCTCACATTTTCTATTAACGAGGTTTGTCCTGTGTTGGACACAGTTATTAGGTTGATCCATACTAACGTGTTTGATGATAAAGAAATAGCTGAGTACGAACCTGATTGGAAGGAACAAGAAGCTAATGCAGTAGAATGTTATAACCTTGCAATTGATGAGGATAATGACCTGCGCAACATTAATATTCCTAATTCAGAAGGGCACTGTGAAGTACATAGACCAGCAGTCGAAGCACCTGAAGTAACTTAGCCCTTGAAAACAAGGAAAGTAAACATTGGATCAGAAAAAATGCCCAAGTACGCTACCATCGGAGATTATTGGGATGAAGAAATGGTGAGCAAAGTGACTGAACTCCTCCATGAGTATCAGGACTTATTTCCGACGAAGTTCTCAGAAATGAAAGGTATCCTTGGTGATATAGGAGTGATAAAAATCTTTTTGAAAGCTGATGCGAAGCCTATGAAGAAGCGCCCTTATAGGATGAACCCTAAGTATAAATAAAAAGTCAGGATGGAGCTAGATAAGATGCTCGTGGCAGGAATCATTGAGCCTGTCGAGGAGTCCGAATGGGTCAGTCCTATGGTGGTACAAGAAAACAAGACCAAATGAGAAATTAGAATCTGTGTCGATCTGAGGAAGCTGAATGATGCCTGTTTACATGATCCTTTTCCTACTCCCTTTATAGATAAATTTTTAGACAATGTCGGATGTTAACACATATATTTAGCACAGGGATGAAAAAAAACCATGATGAAGGAGAAATAATAGTGGCTTGTCAAACTTTGGCTAAATGGTATAGTATAAGAGTATGATGAGGAACAAGAACGATGAAGTTGTCAAAAGATCTAATGGTGCGAAGTGAAGAGTTGAAGATCAATGGCCTATACTATATCCGCTCTCTAAGAGGTGCGAGGAAGATAAAGTATGTCCAGGCATTTAATAGGATACACAGATCAACGGCTGTTGATTCGGTTCGAAGAGATCCACGATCCGTGTAAACTCCACCGTATGAAGTTGCATGTTTGTTAAAATAGTAGAGCCCAGTGGAATCAAGTACATGCCACTCGATTTGACGGCGGAAAGATAAAGGCATATCACATCAACGATCATGGATAACTCTGGAGCCTAGACTTACACAGTAATTAAGACCCAAGTGCTTGGCGGAATCGAGTATATACTTCTTGATCTAACGGCGGAAAAGTAAAGTTAGGTCACATCAACGGTTGGGACTGATTCCGGAGTGAAAACTTGCGCAGGGGATAAGTCCAAGGCTCCCAGCAGAATTGGATACGCGCCACCAAATATGATGGCGTAGATATAAAGTAGATCACATCGATGGCTGTAGATGGTTCCGGAGCATAAATTTGCATGAAGGATAAGACCAAGACACCCGGTGGAATGAGTTACGTGGCACAAGATCCGAGGGTTGAGGATTGAAGGCAAATATATCAATGGTCATGAAGGGATCCAGAGTGTGAAAGTGCACGATAGTTAAAAGTTAAGAGCGGTGGCGGAATATAAACCGCTGTCCACGTGTCTGATTGTGATCGACTCCGGAGGCAAAAGTAGTTTAAGGAAAACCGCTGAAAGGACGCTTTGGAGTGGGGTCCTATAAAAAGGTAGTTGACTTGCTCTGTGGGTATTCTATTAGCACCGGATGAATGAAATAGACCTGTGGCTTCGTCAAATTTCAACTATCATTTTCAAATACGCCGCTACAGTTAACAGGTAAGGCTTAAGATCTCGTAATTCATCCGTCTATTCGCTATTTATCAATTGAATTATGGACAAGGAGGAGGAATTACAGAGTGGTCATGTTATAGATGATAGAGAGGAGTATTTGGTCGATAGAGACAGGGGCGTATGTGACCCCTTCCTATCTGTAGGAAGCGTGTCCGTTAGTAAAGAAAGATTATGGTATTACCACTCACAGGGAAATGATATATTGAATGTATGTAAATCCTTTCTGTATTACTTTTCCCTCGAACAAACCCTCCATTTCCCAGAATTTGCAGAATGGTGTGCTGTTAACTACTCCCCTTCTCAGAGAATTATCATGAGTCAATCCACATCCTGAATACTTTGTAGATTCAATGCTACAGTCATTCGAGAAAACCTCAATTTACCTGATAGTTACCCTGATAACCGTGAGTCAGTGAATGAGTCGGTCCTTGTTGAATTTTACAAGAAGTGCGAAACTGAAATCCATTGCCAATTCCTGTCTAGTGTTCTGAAAGATGGTCAATCTTTAGATGGTTTTTTCTTACCTTACCCTGTGCATATTTTTAAAAATGAAGTCCAATTGGTAGTATCTCTAGTCTATCAAATATTGGGTCTTGATGATGATTGTCGCGTGGGCGAAGTCATCCTTGGTTTTTTGTTGAGAATAAGTTCCTTAGGCTCTGAATCTCAGTCAATTCTGGTGTTTAGTATAGATGAATACCTGGCTGAATCAATCCATCTTCAACTAAGTGAGTTTCCAAAGGTTCGATTCTTTAGATTTCAAACCTACTTGTTCAACATGCTGTTGTGTTCCAATGTCACTGAGCTGCAGTTTTTGAATACTATCTGTTCTTTTGATTTGCCCAAGCAAATCAACATGTTCGAATATCCAATTTTGATTATGTCGGAAGTGTATAAAATGTTGTTTGATGAAGAATTGCCTCTTGTTTCGGACGAGATGAAATGTTTGATGCAGCCTTCACCCGAAGATCGAATTGGAGATTGGTTCCTGCATAAAGACTCCACTGTGTTAAGAGTATATGGATTTACTGGGAAACCTTATAAGTTACCTGCATTCCTCACCCAGAGGATTTTTTCTTTAGAATTCATGAGACAAAGGTTGCAGTCTGAAGAAGAACATTTTGGAGCTTTTAAAAAGTCTTCAAATATTAAATTCCCCCTGAAGGTCGGTTCTTTCATTTTCAAAAGTAAAGATGCTTTAGTGTTCATAGAGAAATTGCTAGAGAATATGGATTTCCAAAAGGATCCAAATATAAATTATGATCCCCACCATGTAATATCCTTGAGGAAGCATGCCAACAAGAACAAACCGTTTGATCACCAGTTTATTGAAGGTCTTGCTGAAACAGCCAATTTGTTGCAGTTTACCGAGATTTCAAGGTCTAATGAAGATACACATACTGTACCTGTCATAGCCTCCCAAACAACAGAGGATACTAGTATTGTGATTAAGAGAAGTCTGTCTAAAATCAAAAGTATGGAAATTGACCAAGATGGATCGCATAAAAAGGCAAAGTTGTTTCAAGGTGGTGAAATTGTAAATGAAGGAATTTCTGATGGTTTCAAAAAGGTTGCTCTAGTTCCAATGAAGGTTGTGCAAGTAAATCAGTTCTCTTTTAAAGGTGTGGATGGTTCAGAATTAAGCCCGGTCTTTAAGTCAAAGGAGGAACTCAAGGCTAGTTACATGGAGAAAAGAAAACAGTCTCTGGAAGAGACAAGAAATTTGCTGCCGCGAGTGAGAAGTTTACACAGTCCAAAAACTTCTCTGGTTTCTGCTAGAGATGTCGAAAGAAATACATTCAAGTTAGCCATGGTAAACAACAAGAAGATGTCAGAGATGGAGATCTGGTTGGATAAGATCAGTATACCGGATAAGATACAACTTCATAAACAAACCAGTGATATCATTTAATCAGATTTGTTACAAGCTATGGTAAAGATAAATAAATTGCAAATTTTGACAGATAAGTTAGAGATTCAACTGAAACATGAAAGAGTCGAAAATAAGGCAAATGCCATCCAGATCAAGAAGCTTCAAACAGATATTGTCAGTTCAGATAACACCCAGGCAGTCAGGAGAATGCTAGAAGAAAAAGATAATGCTCTCTAGGTGTTGAAGAAAAAATTGAAAATCCCAGGTTCTGAGCATGTTCATTCCTCTGAGTTATTGGATCTGCAAGAAGAAAAAGACAAGATCCATCAAGAGATGATGGAGTATAAAGGGAGAGCTGTTGAGTTACAGGAAGAAAAAGACAAGTGGGAGGCCGAACGAAATGAACTGTTATCTCAAATTTCCTTGATGAAAAAAGATCAAATTGATGAGAAGGAGATTATGGAGGAGTTAATGAGTCAGACTCCCACAGGTGAAGACTTGTCCATTGTGAATATCGAGAAGCCATTGGATGATTTCTCTGCGAATGATCTGTTGGTGCCTATGTCCCAGGTTAGTCTAAAAGATGAAGAAATCAAAGAGCTAAAGACAGAGAATGCAAAGATCAAGTCTGAACTGGCCAAAATGAATGAAAGTAAAAACAAAATACTACAAGATAGAAACCAGTTGCAAAAGAAGTTCAATGAATTGAAGGAGAAAAGCATAGGTAAAGGTTCCCTGCAAGGATAAAAACACATTATTTGGGACACAATATCTATAGAAATTACCAAATTTAGGCATTATCTGAATTTCATTGATGATAGAATATTTTGATCAATTTGGCCCACCAAAGATTAAAGCTAGTGAATGAACACATGGGAAAAAGACCTCTCACCACAGCTCAAAATGCACTGAACTTTTTAAACTCATTGACATATCAAAAATTACATGATATGGGGATAAAAGATAGGATATCCATAGTGCTGTGGGCTAAGAAATTTATCCACAAACATCATTTAATGAAGACGGTCCAGGACAGAACTGATGAAATGGTTGCACAGGTCGATAACTTCAAGCAGGATTTCAAGGAGCTGTTCGAAGACGGCTTGCCTTCCTTTTGGGATGAGGAGGGACAGATGTTTTCACAGGAGCACTATCACAGCTTGCTAGTTCAGAATCGCATGGACCACTCTAAATTCGATGACTTGGAAAAGGGCCTAACAAGAAAAACTATTGTGGACAAATTGACAGAGGATTTTGAAATTTTACAGAAGTTCGCAATTATCAAAAGCAGATTGCCCAAAGTGTCATATGAAGCTTACATGGAGCTTGAAGTGTCAATTCGGGAAATGATGGAATGTGATACCCCAAGCGCAGAACAATGGAAAGCTGTGGAGAGATTCGGAAAGACCAAATACATCTTGCATGCATAGAGACAGGTGTTATACAACAAGGAGCTAACTAGACGAAGGAATTTTACCAAGCTGATTTTTACTTTATGATCTGTTAGGATTGGAGCAGTAATTTATTCCTAGAAGTTAGGGATTTAGTTACAACACTCTAAATTAAGCCGATCATTCAGTTGTGAATATTCTTGGGAGATCTATTATTTTTTGTATATATTGGCAGCTTTTTTATGAGATGGGGGTTGGAACCCATCGTGTTGTGGAATGATTTTGGAGAACATATCTATTTTTGAATAACAAAGTGAATGCATGAAGGTTTATCAGAGATTCCTGTGTCATTGATATTACAGTCTGTGCTTCTTTCTTTATGTGATCGTATTTCCCCAGTGTAACACTTCATTTTGTTTCTTCTTCGTATCTGAAATACAATGTTGGGTGATTAGAATTCATATGTTTATGCTCTAGTCATCATTTCAGATATTTTATATATTTTCTGCTAAAGTTGATATAGAATTCATCTTTGATGCTCTGTATTAATGGACTGTTTCCTCATCTCTTCTATTTCACCTGGATTAAATTGAATGACTGTGATGGTGTGATTATATTGCCTTTGATGAATCTCGTGTATATGTCTTTGTGATATCTTTATATATATGTGAATCCATGCCCAATGGTTATGTGATTGTTTCAGCCATACATACAAATCTTTAAATGTTGTTTTATATCTGACCCTGTTAAATCTGTATTGAGAGATCCCTCTCTGGAAGAAAACACCAGTTTCTTTATAAAGTGGTTTTGCTGTTACCTTAGAGTTCACCTTTTACAACCTGGGTACATTCTGAGTGCTAACAAACTGGCGCCGTTACCGGGGAACGAAAGTGCATATCTGCCCTGGGAGAACGACAAATTTTGAAGAAAGATTTATGTGGGAAAAAAGGAATTTTATTAGCATAAGAGGTTGTATATTTTCCCTGGTGACTCCATTGTGAAGCTTGTTCAAAACTTAAGGAGTCGTTCTGGCTTCGAGAAGACACACGTGAGGTAACTCTGATACTGAAGTCTTGAAAAGTTTTGAAGACCCAGAAAGGCTATTTAAAAGAAAAAATAAAGAAAAGATAGATTTTCCTTTGTTTGGTGCATCATCATCTCAAGTTTATCATTTTGATCCAAAATGGGAAGTTAACGTTGGAAAAAATCTGTTGAAAACCAAATCTGAGTCTGACCTTAAGGATACTGAGTTTAATCCCCGTAGGTTAAAATCTTACTTGTTAGATTCCCTTTGGAGAGATTTGCAACAAACCACAAAGGCTGACACATTTACCTCTCAAAGTACTCAGACCTCTCAAAGTACTCAAAGTTCTTCACTTCCTGTGAACCCACCCAGACCAATGGCCGCCAGATTTGCTCCCTTGCGTCTGCCTGCTGTATTACATGATCTACCTCAAAATTATTCTCAGAGAATTTCTTTATTTGATGGAGAGGGTGATATAACCACAAAACAGCATGTTGCCAAGTTTGAAGATTTTATTGACTTAGAAGAAGTTGATTATCCTGATGTTAAAATGCGGTTATTTGCCCAAAGTTTGTCAGGAGAGGCAAAGAAGTGGTTTAAAGACTTACCAAATGGGTCTATAGTAAATTTTCAAGCCTTCCAAAATGTTTTCCTGGACAGGTGGGATGATAAACAGAATCCTTTGCAGCTTTTATCTCAGTATAACAGTCTCAAAAAAGGGGTTTTTGAATCTGTTCATGAATTTTCCAGCAGATTCATGAGGGCTTACAACTCTATTCCGGAAGATATAAAACCTTCTCCTACAGCTACCAAACTACATTATGCTGGGGCCTTTGATAATGATTTTGCATTCTCATTGCGGGAGAGGAAATCGGCAACTCTTGCTGCCATGTTTACTGATGCCCTAGAAGTGGAAGTTAACATGATGGTGAGTGGAAAAATGAAGCATAGGGATTTGGATAGGAAGAGAAAAGAAGAGAATTTGCCTTCTACTTCATCCTCTTCTGCTGATGCTAAATTTGAAATGATGTTGAAAACCATGGAAAAGTTGATGGATAGATTAACTATGGATACTAGGCCTTTCAACAGAGAACAAGGGGATCCCCAAATCAGGAATCCAAATTTTAGAAGACCAAATCCCCCTATCCCTCCCCAAAATAGACAGAGAGACCAGAGAAATCCAAGAAACCAAGAAGAACAGCCCATCCGTCCATCTTTCCCTGAAAATTATGTTGCCGATGAAGAAGATCCCCCTGAAAATGAGATTCATCTGTTTGGAGAACAGGATTCAGAGATATATCTTACTGAAGAGGAGCATAACATGTTTGAAGAGGAGGGTGGAAATGAAGAAATTGAAAAGGAGAACGAGTTGTATCAAAGAGGATATTTACACACTATGGATGATGTGCAGAGGAAAATCAGATTGAGGAACAGGGATGTCCTCATAAATAAAGGAAAGGCAAACCCAAATCAGCCTTCCTCTAGTTCTTTGAATGTAGAAAAAGGAAAAGAACTACAAAAAGAGCCTTTTGTAAATAAAGAGGTTTAAAATGATGTACAAAGGGATAAAATAATAAAGAAGGCGACTCTGGTTGATGTGGAAAGGATTAGTGCTGGTTTTAATTTACAGAATGAGCTTTCAAAGCTAAAAATCTCTGTTCCGTTTAATGAATTGTTGAGAAATACTGAATACATGGATACCATCACAAAAATGGTCAAAAATCAAGGAGAACGACAGTCTGACATTTTAGAACTGAATGATGATAATCCTGCTATTTCATTTGGATCAAAAGTTGAAAATATGGAAGGTGAAGAAGTTCCTCCTTTCTATTTAAGTCTAAATGTGCATGATAAAGTGGTCCATAATGCTATGCTGGATTCAGGGGCATCGCATAATCTAATGCCTAAGGGAGTGGTAGAAAGTCTGGGATTGGAGGTCACAAGACCTTATAAAGATCTGTACTCTTTTGATTCTAAGAGAGTAAAATGCCTTGGATTAATTAAAGATATGGTGGTAACCCTAAAAAAATTGCCTTCTAAAACTATAGTTATGGATGTGGTAGTGGCAGATATCCCACCAAAGTTTGGGGTACTGTTGTCAAGGTCCTGGACTTCCAAATTGAAAGGTAGTTTGCAGATGGATATGTCGTATGCCACGATTCCTGTTCAAGATGGGAACATAAGACTATATAGTGGAAAAAGAACTCCATATGTAGTAAGCAGTCAAGACAAACCTGAAATTCATCACATTTATGCTGTTGATACCGATTTAGGGTCCTCCATTTTCTTCAATGATGATGTTCCACATGATGTAGAGGAGGTTTTGCAGAAAAAGTCTGAAGAGAATAAGGAAAAGGAAGTGAAAGAACATGATGCTTTGGAAGCAAAGCAAAAAAGAGAAGGCCAGTGGATTATGTACTTTGATGGGTTTGCTGCAAAGATAGGTGCTGAAGCTAGTGTGTATATAATTTCGCCTATTCGGGATTTCAAAGCCCTATCATACAAGTTGACATTCGAGTGTACAAATAATGTGGCAGAATATGAAGCTCTATTATTGGGATTGCATGTTCTGAAAGATTTAGGAGATCAGAAGATAAGGATCTTAGGAGATTCTGAGTTGGTAATAAACCAAATAAATGAAAGCTATCAAACCAGGCATCCTTGGATGAGGGCTTATAGAAATGAAGTGTGGGATATGCTTGGTAACTTCTTTATGGAGCATACAATTCAGGTGATTCCTAGACATGAAAATTTGGTAGCTGATTCTTTAGCTGTGGCCGCTGGAAAATTTGAAACACCTATTGCTGGTCAGAGGGAATACCAGGTGGAAATTGTGAATAGACCATCTATTCCTGACAACTCTAAATATTGGCAAGTGTTCGAAGACGATATGCAGATCCGAAGATTCCTGGAACTTTCAGAAGAATTTGTGAATACTCCTATTGACACTGAGAATGACAATGACGAGAGTACTCAAGTGGATGAAGAAATGGAGGAGGAAGGGAATAGAACTGAAAAATTGAAAGGGACCTTACGGGGTAAGGACATCATCCAATTAAAAAACAATTTCATACCAAGAGGAATAATCCCTTTAGAAAAGTTTTTTGATCAAAATGATGTGGCTAAAAATCCAAAAGTGAAGCCTGTTGATGATGCTATCGAAGACAAAAATATTGGTACCAAATAAAATCCTAAGATTGTGAAGTTGTCCAAGAAATTACCTGAAAAAGAAAAAGAAGAGTATGTAAAATTAATGAAAAAGTATACAGATGTCTTTGCATGGAGCTATGAGGATCTCAAAGAGTATGATACCTCTATCATACAACATACCATTCCTATAAATCCTGGGGAGAGACCTTTTAAACAGAATCTCAGGAGAATAAACCCCAAGCTGTTGCCCATCATTGAGAAAGAGATCAAAAAACTGTTTGACGCTAAAATCATTGTAACATTGAGGTTTTCAAGATGGGTTGCAAACTTGGTTCCTGTCAGAAAAAAGAACGAAGAAATAAGATTGTGCATAGATTTCCATAATTTGAATAAAGTTTCCATGAAAGATAACTATCCTCTACCCAAGATGGATCAAATACTGCAGCAGGTGGTGGGAGATGAAAGAATTTCAATGCTGGATGGTTTTTCCGGGTATAATCAGATCAAGGTGTTACTTGAAGATCATGGGAAAACTGCTTTTACTACACCTTGGGGACCTTTATGTATGCAAAGATGCCTTTCGGTTTGATGAATGCAGGGGCCACTTTCCAGCGAGCTATGGACATCGCTTTTGTAGGGGAAATTGGAAATTTTGTAGTGATCTACATGGATGATATCACAGTCTACTCCAAGTCTGACAGGGAGCATCTGCATCATCTGGAGAAAGTGTTCATGAAATGCAGAAAGTTTGGTATATTGTTGAATCCAAATAAATCCAACTTTGCTTTAGAAGAGGGAAAATTGCTCGGCCATATAATATCAAAAGCTGGTATAAAGATTGATCCGGAAAGGGTGAGTGCCATTTTGAAAGTAGGTGAACCCAGGAGCAAAAAGGAGATACAGTCTTTCTTGGGGCAAGTGAATTTTCTGAGAAGGTTTGTGCCAAGTTTTGCTGAGATTCTAATGAACATCACCAATATGTTGAAAAAGGGGCATGAAATAAAATGGAATACTGAAGCTAGACAGTCCTTTTGGGAAATCAAAAAGGCAATTTCAGAGGCTCCTATATTAGTGAGTCCAGATTTTACTAAAGATTTCTCAATATTTTCATATGCTGCAGAATATACTATAGCAACTGTTTTATTGCAGAAAAATGACAAGAACTTGGAACAGCCCATAGCATTCTTCAGCAAAATGTTGAGGGATGGTGAATTGAAATATGATATTATGGAGAAACAAGCGTATGCTTTAATTAAAGCATTGAAGGATTTCAGAATATATATTTTACATTCACATATAATTGCTCATGTTCCATTTGCTGCAGTAAAGGGAATCCTGACTCAACCAGATCCAGAAGGCAGGATAGCAAAATGGATTGCTACATTATTGGAGTATGATATAGAAATAAAGCCTACCAAATTTATTAAAGGACAAGGATTAGCTAAGATGATGGCTAATTCCAATTGTGAAACCTTGCAAATTAATTTCATTTCTCATCAAGCTAATCAGTTGGATACGGAGGTAGAAGTAATGGTTGATTTTGTGGCATCTCCATGGTATTCTGATATTGTATATGTCCTCCGTAATTTACAAGCACCAGAAGGATTAAGTAAATCAAGAGCGAGATCTATAAAGTTAAAATCTGCTAAATTCTGTATCATAAATCGGTATCTTTATTGGAAAGACCCTGGAGGAGTGTTGCTGAATTGTCTTTTGGAAGATGAAGCTCAGCAGATTGCCAAAGAATTTCATCGGGGAGACTATGGAAGACATCATTCTTGGAAAGTTTCTGCGAACAAAATCCTAAGGGCTGGTTATTATTGGCCTACATTGTTTTCAGATGTGTACAAAGAAATCAGTAAATGTCATCAATGCAAAATTTTTGACGGTAAGAGAAAAGTATTGCCTCTCCCTTTGAATCCAATAACAGTTGAAGCTCCTTTCTAGCAGTGGGGTTTGGATTTTATTGGTGAAATAAACCCCAATTCATCAGGTCAGCACAAGTGGATTTTGACAGCCACAGACTATTTTACTAAATGGATAGAAGCAATTCCTACCAGGAGAGCCACTGAAAATGTGATCATGGATTTTCTTGAAGAAAAAATATTGGCTCGATTCGGGTGTCCAAAAAGGATAGTAACAGACAATGCAGCTGCTTTCAAATCCAGGAAAATGATTAATTTTTGTCATAAGTATCACATAAGTCTCAATCATTCAACTGCCTATTATCCTCAAGGAAATGGGTTAGCTGAATCTTCAAATAAGAGCCTAGTGAGGATCATCAAGAAGCTGTTGGAGGATAATAAGAGGTCTTGGCACACCAAGCTAAAATATGCTCTATGGGCCGATAGGATTAGCACTAAAAGGGCAATCAGCATGTCTCCTTTCCAGCTACTGTATGGGGCTGAAGTGGTTTTTCCAACGTCATTAGGGGTTCCAGTTATGAGATATTTCTAAGATCAGCAAGAAGAACCAAATCACATACAGAGAAGGATAAATCAGATCATCAAACTGGAAGAACAGAGAAATAAAGCTTATGACAAAGTGCAGTCTCATCAGTAGAAAATGAAAAATACTTTTGACAGAAGAATCAAGGAAGAACAATTTCAAATTGATGCCCTGGTTTTGAAGTGGGATGCTCCTAATGAAGACAAGCATGGAAAATTTGAACCTATGTGGGTAGGACCTTACATTGTTGCGGGATACAGAGGTCAAAATGCATTTTTGCTGGAATATACAAATGGGGTTCTTCTGGAGAGCAACCCTATAAATGGACGATATCTGAAGCATTACCTATCCTAAGGAGGAAGGTAAAATTTGTATCATAGACTGTACATACTTATTTTTCTTTACAAGTCAATATGAGTGGTAAGCCAAAAGTATTTGAAGCTCGTAGTGAAAGCCCTAAGATTTAGGAAGCATACCATTCCTTTTCTAAAAATATATAAAAATGATATATTTACAAAAAGAAAAAGATGAGTTTTCTAGAAGTTATTATGAAAAAATCAAAAGAAGGCACCTGGTCAACGAGTTCTTTGATACCTCACAGGGAGGATATCATCCCCAGATGGAGCCAGTTGTTAACACATATATTTAGCACAGGGATGAAAAAAAACCATGATGAAGGAGAAATAATAGTGGCTTGTCAAACTTTGGTTAAATGGTATAGTATAAGAGTATGATGAGGAACGAGAACGATGAAGTTGTCGAAAGATCTAATGGTGCGAAGTGAAGAGTTGAAGATCAATGGCCTATACTATATCCGCTCTCTAAGAGGTGCGAGGAAGATAAAGTATGTTGAGGCATTTAATAGGATACACAGATCAAAGGCTATTGATTCGGCTCGAAGAGATCCACGATCCGTGTAAACTCCGCCGTATGAAGTTGCATGTTTGTTAAAATAGTAGAGCCCAGCAGAATCAAGTACATGCCACTCGATCTGACGGCAGCAAGATAAAGGCATATCACATCAACGATCATGGATAACTCCAGAGCCTAGACTTTCACGGTAATTAAGACCCAAGTGCTTGGCGAAATCGAGTATATACTTCTTGATCTAATGGCGGAAAAGTAAAGTTAGGTCACATCAACGGTTGGGATTGATTCCGGAGTGAAAACTTGCGTGGGGGATAAGTCCAAGGCTCCCAGTGTAATTGGATACGCGCCACCAAATCTGACAATGTAGATATAAAGTAGATCACATCGATGGCTGTAGATGGTTCCAGAGCATAAAGTTTCATGAAGGATAAGACCAAGACACCTGGTGGAATGAGTTACGTGGTGCAAGATCCGAGGGTTGATGATTGAAGGAAAATAGATCAATGGTCACAAAGAGATCTGGAGTGTGAAAGTGCATGACAGTTAAAAGTTAAGAGCGGTGGTGGAGTATAAACCGTTGTCCACGTGTCTGATTGTGATCGACTCTGGAGGCAAAAGTAGTTTAAGGAAAACCGTCGAAAGGACGCTCCGGAGTGGGGTCCTATAAAAAGGCAGTTGACTTGCTCCGTGGGTATTCTATTGGCGCCGGACGAATGAAATAGACCCGCAGCTTCTTCAACTTTCAACTATCATTTTCAAATACGCCGCTACAGTTAACAGGTAAGGCTTAAGCTCTCGTAATTCATCCGTCTATTTGCTATTTATCAATTGAATTATGGACAAGGAGGAGGAATCATAGAGTGGTCATGTTATAGATTATAGAGAGGAGTATTTGGTCGACAGAGACATGGGCGTATGTGACCCCTTCCTATCTGTAGGAAGCGTGTCCATTAGTAAAGAAAGATTATGGTATTACCACTCACAGGGAAATGATATATTGAATGTATGTAAATCCTTTCTATATTACTTCACCCTCGAACAAACCCTCCATTTCCTGGAATTTGCAGAATGGTGTGCTGTTAACTACTCCCCTTCTCAGAGAATTATCATGAGTCAATCCACATCCTGAATACTTTGTAGAGTCAATGCTACAATCATTCGAGAAAACCTCAATTTACCTGATAGTTACCCTGATAACCGTGAGTCAGTGAATGAGTCGGTCCTTGTTGAATTTTACAAGAAGTGAAAAACTGAAATCCGTTGCCAATTCCTTTCTAGTGTTTTGAAATATGGTCAATCTTTAGATGGTTTTTTCTTACCTTACCCTATGCATATTTTTAAAAATGAATTCCAATTGGTAGTATCTCTAGTCTGTCAAATATTGGGTCTTGATGATGATTGTCGCGTGGGCGAAGTCGTCCTTGGTTTTTTGTTGAGAATAAGTTCCTTAGGCTCTAAATCTCAGTCAATTCCGGTGTTTAGTCTAGATGAATACCTGGCTGAATCAATCCATCTTCAGTTAAGTGAGTTTCCAAAGGTTCGATTCTTTAGATTTCAGACCGACTTGTTCAACATGCTGTTGTGTTCCAATGTCACTGAGCTGCAGTTTTTGAATACTATATGTTCTTCTGATTTGCCCAAGCAAATAAACATGTTCAAATATGCCAATTCAATTATGTCGGAAGTGTATAAAATGTTGTTTGATGAAGAATTTCCTTGTGTTTCGGACGAGATGAAATGTTTGATGCAGCCTTCACCCGAAGACCGAATTGGAGATTGGTTCCTGCATAAAGACTCCACTGTGTTAAGAGGATATGGATTTACCGGGAAACCTTATCAGTTACCTGCATTCCTCACCCTGAGGATTTTTGCTTTAGAATTCATGAGACAAAGGTTGCAGTATGAAGAAGAACATTTTGGAGCTTTTAAAAAGTCTTCAAATATTAAATTCCCCCTGAAGGTCGGTTCTTTCGTTTTCAAAAGTAAAGGTTCTTTAGTGTTCATAGAGAAATTGCTGGAGAATATGGATTTCCAAAAGGAGCCAAAGATAAATTATGATCCCCACCATGTAATCTCCTTGAGGAAGCAGGCCAACAAGAACAAACCGTTTGATCACCAGTTTATTGAAGGTCTGGCTGAAATAGCCAATTTGTTGCAGTTTACCGATATTTCAAGGTCTAATGAAGGTACACATACTGTACCTATCACAACATCCCAAACAACAGAGGATACTAGTATTGTGATTAAGAGAAGTCTGTCTGAAATCGAAAGTATGGAAATTGACCAAGATGGATCGCATAAAAAGGTAAAGTTGTTTCAAGGTGGTGAACTTGTAAATGAATAAATTTCTGATGGTTTCAAAAAGGTTGCTCTAGTTCCCATCAAGGCTGTGCAAGTAAATCAGTTCTCTTTTAAAGGTGTGGATGGTTCAGAATTAAGACCGGTCTTTAAGTCAAAGGAGGAACTCAAGGCTAGTTATATGGAGAAAAGAAAACAGTCTCTGGAAGAGACAAGAAATTTGCTGCCGTGAGTGAGAAGTTTACACAGTCCAAAAACTTCTCTGGTTTCTGCTAGAGATGTCGAAAGAAATACATTCAAGTTAGCCATGGTAAATGACAAGAAGATGTCAGAGATGGAGATCCAGTTGGATAATATCAGTTTACCGGATAAGATACAACTTCATAAACAAACGAGTGATATCATTTATTCAGATTTGTTACAAGCTATGGTAAAGATAAATAAATTGCAAATTTTGACAGATAAGTTAGAGATTCAACTGAAACATGAAAGAGTCGAAAATAAGGCAAATGTCATCCAGATCAAGAAGCTTCAAACAGATATTGTCAGTTCAGATAACACCCAGGAAGTCAGGAGAATGCTAGAAGAAAAAGATAATGCTCTCCAGGTGTTGAAGAAAAAATTGAAAATCCCAGGTTCTGAGCATGTTCAGTCCTCTGAGTTATTGGCTCTACAAGAAGAAAAATACAAGATCCATCAAGAGATGATGGAGTATAAAGGGAGAGCTGTTGAGTTACAGGAAGAAAAAGAAAAGTGGGAGGCTGAACGAAATGAACTGTTATCTCAAATTTCCTTGATGAAAAAAGATCAAATTGATGAGAAGGAGATTATGGAGGAGTTAATGAGTCAGACTCCCACAAGTGAAGACTTGTCCATTGTGAATATCGAGAAGCCATTGGATGATTTCTCTGCGAATGATCTATTGGTGCCTATGTCCCAGGCTAGTCTAAAAGATGAAGAAATCAAAGAGCTAAAGACAGAGAATGCAAAGATCAAGTCTGAACTGGCCAAAATGAATTAAAGTAAAAACAAAATACTACAAGATAGAAACCAGTTGCAAAAGAAGTTCAATGAATTGAAGGAGAAAAGCATAGGTAAAGGTCCCCTGCAAGGAGCAAAACACATTATTTGGGACACGTTATCTATAGAAATTACCAAATTCAGGCATTATCTAAATTTCATTGATGATCAGAATATTTTGATCAATTTGGCCCACCAAAGATTAAAGCTAGTGAATGAACACATGGGAAAAAGACCTCTCACCACAGCTCAAAATGCACTGAACTTTTTAAACTCATTGACATATCAAAAATTACATGATATGGGGATAAAAGACATGATATCCATAGTGTTGTGGGATAAGAAATTTATCCACAAACATCATTTAATGAAGACGGTCCAGGACAGAACTGATGAAATGGTTGCTCAGGTCGATAACTTCAAGCAGGATTTCAAGGAGCTGTTCGAAGACGGCTTGCCTTCATTTTGGGATGAGGAGGGATGGATGTTTTCACAGGAGCACTATCACAGCTTGCTAGTTCAGAATCGCATGGACCACTCTAAATTCGATGACTTGGAAAAGGGCCTAACAAGAAAAACTATTGTGGACAAATTGATAGAGGATTTCAAAATTTTACAAAAGTTCGCAATTATCAGAAGCAGATTTCCCAAAGTGTCATATGAAGCTTACATGGAGCTTGAAGTGTCAATTCGGGAAATGATGGAATGTGATACCCCAAGCGCAGAACAATGGAAAGCTGTGGAGAGATTCAGAAAGACCAAATACATATTGCATGCGTAGAGACAGGTGTTATACAACAAGGAGCTGACTGGATGAAGACATGGAGCTGACTGGACGAAGGCATTTTACCAAGCTGATGTTTACTTTATGATCTATTAGGATTGGAGAAGTAATTTATTCCTAGAAGTTAGGGATTTAGTTACAAGACTCTAAATTAAGCCAATCATTCAGTTGTGAATCTTCTTGGGAGATCTATTATTTTTTATATATATTGGCATCTTTTTTATGAGATGGGGATTGGAACCCATCGCGTTGTGGAATGATTTTGGAGAACATATCTATTTTTGAATAACAAAGTGAATGCATGAAGGTTTATCAGAGATTCCTATGTCATTGATATTACAGTCTGTGCTTCTTTTTTTATGTGATCGTATTTTCCCAGTGTAACACTTCATTTTGTTTCTTCTTCGTATTTGAAATACAGCGTTGGGTGATTAGAATTCATATGTTTATGCTCTAGTCATCATTTTATATATTTTATATATTTTCTGCTAAAGTTGATATAGAATTCATCTTTGATGCTCTGTATTAATGGACTGTTTCCTCGTCTCTTCTGTTTCACCTGGATTAAATTGAACGACTGTAATGGTGTGATTATCTTGCCTTTGATGAATCTCGTGTATATGTCTTTGTGATATCTTTATATGTATGTGACTCCATACCCAATGGTTATGTGATTGTTTCAGCCATACATACAAATATATAAATGTTGTTTTATATCTGGTCCTATTAAATCTGTATTGAGAGATCCCTCTCTGGAAGAAAACATCAGTTTCTTTCTAAAGTGGTTTTGTTGTTAGCTTGGAGTTTACCTTTTACAACCTGGGTACATTCTGAGTGCTAACATTGGAGGTAAAGAAGTGTACTCTTTTACTGATGGATTTTCAGGTTACCATCAGATCAGAATTGCTCCAGAGGATCAACATAAAACAACCTTCACTACAAAAATGGGATCTTTTCAGTATACAGTTATGCCCTTTGGATTGAAGAATGCACCTGCTATGTTTTACAAAGTAGTCATATCTGCATTTAAGGACTTCAAACATAAATTATTGGAAGTTTACTTTGATGATTGGACTATCTTTGGTTTATTGAATGATCATATAGCCAGTTTAAGATTTATGTTGGACAAGTGTAGACAGCATCAGATTTCATTGAACCTAAAGAAGTGTATTTTTTGTGCACCTTTTGGAATTCTGCTAGGTCACATTGGGCTGATGATGGATCCTGCGAAGATAGCTATTATTGTGAACTTGCCACCTCCAAAGTATGTTAATCAACTTCGCACTACGCTTGGTCATACTGGATATTACAGGAAATTCATTAAAGGATATGCTCAAATTACAGTCCCTATGGAAAAGAAATTGAAGAAAGATATTAAGTTTGAGTGGACACCTGAGTGTCAGGAAAGCTTGGATATTTTGAAATAAAAGATGGTAACTGCCCGTATCTTAGTATTCCCTGACTGGAATAAGGAGTTTCATGTGCATGTCGATGCATCCTCCATTGCTCTGGGTATAGTATTGGCTCAGTTAGGTGAAGGTAATATTGATCACCCTATTGCTTCTGCAAGTAGAAAATTGTCCATAGCAGAAAAGAATTATACTACGACAGAACGAGAAGGTCTAGCTATGGTTTATGCCTTGTAGAAGTTTTGACATTATCTGTTAGGATCTCATTTTAAGATATTCATGACCATTCTGCTTTGAAGTATTTGGTTAACAATCCTATGTTAGGTGGAAGGATATGCAGATGGCTGATTCTGTTTCAGGAATATGACTTTGAGATCATAGTTAATCCTGGAAGACTTAACCTAGGGCCTGACCACTTGTCGAGGCTCGAGTCAGGAGAAGAGGCCACTAGTTTGGGTGAAGGTCTTCCTGATGCCCAGTTGTTTTCCATCCAGATGGTTGATGACTATTTTTAGGATATTGTTTAGTACTTGGCTACAGGTTTTGCACCCGCTGAGATGACGACACAGCAGAAGAAGCAGCTGGTGGTTAGAGCAGCTGACTTTACCTTGATAGCAGGACAGCTATATAAGATGGGCCTAGATGAAATACTATGCAGATGTGTCCTGGAGCATGAAAAGCCATTGATTTTGGCTGAGGCACATTCTGGAGCAGCAGGAGGTCATTATGCAGGAAAAGCTACAGTGCAGAAGATTCTGACAGCTAGATTGTGGTGGCCCACAATTCATAAGGATGCAAGAGAGTATTGCCACAGCTGCGATATTTGTCAGAGGACAGGAAAACCATCCAAGAGGGATGAGATGCCTTTGGTTCCATAGGTAACTTTATAGGCATTTGACAAGTGGGCTATTGATTTTGTTGGACCAATCAATCCCCTGCAAAGAAATTTGGGGTAAGATACATTATTACAGCAACTGATTACCTTACGCGTTGGGCCGAAGCTCAACTAGTCAATAACTGTAGCGCTGCTACAGCTGCGAAGTTCATCTTTGATAATACCTTGTCAAGATTTGGGTGTCCTAAAATTCTTATGAGTGATCAAGGATCACATTTCCCAAATAAGACTATTAAAGCATTGACCGAAGAATTTCAAGTATATCATCAGAAGAGTACTGCCTACCATCCTCAAGCAAATGGAACTGTCGAAGCCTTTAACAAGATCCTTGAGAATGCTTTGATGAAGGTTTGCAATGTTAACAGAAATGATTGGGATCTTAGAATTCCAGCAGTATTATGGGCTTATAGAACCACTTGTAAGAAGTTGACAGGCCATACACCTTTTAGGCTGGTATATGGACAAGAAGCATTTATGCCCATGGAGTACACCGTTCCTAGCCTCAGAATATCTGCCTTCACAGAGATGGATGACCCAACTATGTTGAGAGAAAGGCTGACAAAGATACTAGAACTCAAAGAAGATAGATTCATTGCAGGTTTCCAGCAGTAAGTACAGAAAGCTAAAGAAAAATCATGGCATGATAGAGACATTAAGAAGAAGCAATTCCAGACTAGTGATCTTGTGCTCTTATACAACAGTAAATTCATGAAGTTCCCAGGTAATTTCAAGACACATTGGAAAGGACCATACATAGTTCAGGAAGTTACCGATGGTGGTGCAGTCCAGTTATCTAAATTGAATGAAGAAATTTTACCCTCCATGGTGAATGGAAGTAGATTAAAGAAGTACAGGGACAAGCCTGGATCCCCTAATCAAAAGTAACAGCAAGAAGGGGAGTCTAAGTACTAAGAACATTTGAAATTGGGTACTAGACTATAATAAAGTTGTTCTCAAATCTATGAAGTGTTGAAGGCTGTCGAAGTTCGAAGGTTGAAGCTCTATAGGAGCTTGTGTCAGGATGTGTCGAAGGTCAATATTGTGGTGAAGCTGAAGTTAGTGGTTGTGCCGAAGAAGAAAGGTGTGTCGCAGCTTAAAATGTGACCGTTGGGACAAATTATATTTGGCGGCGCTGGCACATGAACTGCCTTAACTTCCTGTATTGATGAGATTTTGGGAAATCTAGCACCGTGTGGACAAGATCTACCACTGTTCGGTCAGATTTGGTATCTTTGATGCATAATTATGGCATATTTGATCGTGGGATTCTTTAAGAAGACACACATCTTTGTGCATTTTGCATTTGTCCTGAGTTTTACAGTTCAGTCCATGACAGCTGATCACGAAGTCCAGGAAGTGTTTAGAGGACTCAGACAGAAGGGTCTACAGAACCTTATGGGAAATCCACTTGCATCTACACCCCATGAAGAGACTCCCCCAGTGCTGAATCAACCAATGCAGACACGATCAACCAGGAAGAAGTTCAAGGCAGAAGTTCCCTCTAAGGGGCACGAAGAGAAAGATGATGCCGAAAGATATTTCGAGAAGGAAGATAGCAGAATGTGAAATGGTCATAGGGAACATAGGCAGTCTGCTAAGGATGAATGGATAGAGCAATCCATGGCAGTGGTAGAAGTAGCAGAAGGAATGATGATGATGACAGGCATATAAGGGAGAAAGACGATAGGAGGATTAAATATTATGCTTACAGATATGCAGACGGATACAGAACTCGACAGAGTGTAAAAGGCATTAGCAGAGAAGGAGCAAGAAGCCGAAGATGTCATGCGTAGCCTCAGCAAGCAAGTTACTATCTTCGCCAACAAGACTCTTCCTCTGAAGAAGCAGCAGAGTGTCTCGGGACGGGCCACTGGTGAGTCTTAGGGGCCTGTTGGGACTCAGACCTTAACGATCCCTAATTTTGGTAACTCCATGGTTTTGGTGTGAAGCATGTAAGCGGAGTTGCGACTCAAAATAGTCTTAGGGGTGTCGGGGTTGGGTCAAAGCCCCTCTTTTTGTAAATGTCCCATGGTTTGGGGGTTCCCATGGTTTAAGTCCGTGGTATTGTAATAGTGCACTTGTATAAATAGGCACTTATGTAAAGGAGTTAGGTTAGGATTTTCAAGGTTTTATGATGATGATAATTTGATGCGAAGATAAGATCTATCTTAGGGTTTAAGGTTAAGTCCCAGCTGTGTGCGTGGACAACCTCTGTAGCTGAGTACGCAGAGGGTTTTGAAGGAAGGTTAAGTCCCAGCTGTGTGTGTGGACGACCTCTGCAGCTGAGTGTGCAAAGGGTTTTGTAAGAAAGGATCTGTAGCTGTGTGCACAGTTTTGGGAGATTGAGAAGATCTGCAGCTGAGTGTGCAGATCAGAACTGTGATTTTGTAAAGAGTTGAATATAAACATAGTTCCGTGGACGTAGCCCCTACACTTGGGGTGAACCACGTATATTTTGTGTTGTGGTGGTTCTGTTACTTTTTTGCTATTATGTTTTTATGCTTTTGATAAGTAGGTGAATGCTAAAGTAAGATAACGGTTAAATATTAAACTTTGCTGTGAATTCCCAGTTAAGTGTTAAGCAAGAAACGTTCTTTTATCTAAACTGCGAAGCTAATTAAGTGAATGCCGAAGCTCTATTTGGCATAGATATTTGTTGTTAAGGCTAAAGGTAGAGTAATATCCCTCTTTTGCTTGCAGAAACCCGATTCTGTGGGGCCCCATAGTTGTTTCGAGTGAGACTGCAACCTGTTCGCAGGTTGTTGTCGAAAGGGACAACACTGTGGGTCTTTTGTTGGTGTGAAGATAAAAGCATAGAACCTGGGTATGCCCTAAGCCCAACAAATTGGTTCCGTTGTCGGTTGAATTCAGTATCTGCTCAAGAGGGATCTACGTCATACCTAGAGGGATATGTTTTGGAGACCCTTAGTAAAATAAATCGGTGACTGGATTGAAGATACCTATCTGAAATTTGTTGAACAAGAAAATAAAGATCCTCGTCGTAGCTCAGACGACTTCTTGCAAAGGTACGTTTTTTATGATATTTATGAAATTTTCTTTGGTACTATCCACATAGAATTGCACCAATGGTTATCAAGGTTGACAGAAAGAAAGAAAATCTTCAAAGAAGATCAGTTTCCGGATTGGACCCCAGCAAGAATTAATATATTGAAAAGGGTGAACAACGCGATATCATGAGCTGTTGATTTCTGGACAACGCGAACCCTTGAAGCATTTGTAATGGAGTTCTCCATCGACACACTGTACTTCCTTCAGCGAAGCTGAATGACAGTTTTTCAAAGGACCAAGGGGTAAGTACCTGAATTCATTTAGTTTGAAAATTAAAATGCTCTTGGATGAAAAAGGCATATTGCTTATAGAATCAGATTGCTATATTTATTGTTACTAACTTATGTTTGGAAACGAAAGTGACTTCGACGAGCAAAGTGGTTTACTACGAAGCAGTAAAAGATACAAAAGAACTCTTGAATCCTATACCCTAGGCCAGAATACCGAGTATACCCTAGTAAGTACAAAAGACTCTGAGTCTGAAGAAACCCCTATTGTTAGAAACCCTCCTAGAACCCCCCAACGAAGATCTGTTATCCCCAAGAACCCGTCGCAGTCTAAAAGTAACCCTAGCCCGAGTATTCCTGTCGTAGGTCATTCTACCTCAACAAGTTCCCCTCCTCCTCCCCCTCCCTCCCCCCTAGATCCAAGATGGCCCGTGTGAATGATGATATCAAACTACCAGTCTTTAAAGGAACTAGATCAGAGGATCTAGAACAGTTTTGGTTCTTATGCGAATCCGTGTGGACTGCGAAGAATATTATGGACCAAGATATAAGAAGAGTGTAGCTGGTCACTTCTTTCAAAGACCAAGCTTTGACATAGTTTATGAAGTTATCCAGTACTCGGAAACATGTTTTGGATGATATTAAAATAGCAATGATCAAAGAGTTCAAGAAGCCTAAATCAGAGTCACAATGCATAACTGAACTGAAATAAATTCAGCAGAGGCGAGGTGAATCAGTTTGGGACTTTGATCAGAGGTTCAAAGTTCTACTAGATCAAGTTAGCTTCACTATTGGACTAGAACAGCATAAAGAATGGTTCATTGCAGCATTATCACCTCATATCAGAACTCCACTCATGCAACAGAAGGTTGTTGATCAACAAGAGGCTTTGGAAATTGCTATGAAGCTTGAAACAGCTCCTGTCAGAGATAATTCTGGCATAGCACAAATCCAAGCGCAATTGGCAGAAATGGCTTTGGAGCTTCGTGACATGAAAAAAGGGAAAGCCATTCGAGAATAGGTTTGGTGTACATGATATAAGTCAGAAGGTCAAGACAAAGAACAGTGCCCCGCATTAAGGAATTACCTAAATACTAGTGCACCAAACCCATTTAATCCTACTATTCTATATTGTGAGATCCGTAGAACAACTGGCCAGCATCGACCTGAAGATTGCTATCTGCTGCAGAGATATGTTCAAGTACCTAAGAATCTCTACTGCAAGTTCTGTAAGTCAGTTGGACACAATGAAGACGAATGTCGCAGCTTTGACCTCATGAGAGAGCGAACCTACGATGCTTATAGGGTAAAAAATGATGCACAAGGTAATGATGGATATGGTTACTACGGTGGTCGAGGTAATTTCAGAGGTCATGGTCGTGGTGGTATGCCTGGAGGAGGTCGAGGCCGGGTTATTTGCTATAATTGCAATTAGGCAGGACAGCTAGCTAGAGACTATTAGAACCCAACAACGACATGTCGATATTGCAGAGCAGTCGATCATGTGATTGAGCAATGCACACAGTTGATAGCCAAGATACAAGAAATAAATGGCACCCCAAGTCAGAATGTCCAGATGATTGTTGTAGAGAAAAGACCTGTCCCAGCTGTTAATGTTGCTACAAGGAGTGGAGCTACGACACAAGTGCAGAATAAGGAGAAACAACTTGACGAGTCTTGGGTCTGCAAGACCCCAGAGAAAATCCCAGCATTCGATGTTGGAAGAGAAAAAGAAACATTTACGGAAGCTCAAAAATACTTTGCTGAGCCAAGAACATTAGTAGTAACCACGCAACAGCATCAATAGCAAGATTCGCCAGATCAAGTAAGTACATTGTCATCATTTCTACAGAGTTGTATCAAGCTATTAAGAAATCAGAATGCTTTGAATGAATTACAGAAAGTTATTCAGTCTTGCAAACCTCAACGAAGCTCTGATAGAGGAAAAACTATTACTAGAGTTAGAAGGTCTGGAAGAGAAATGAGATTGCATGCTCAGATAGGAGATTATGACATGACTGATATCATTTTAGATCTAGGATCAGAAGTGAATGTCCTAACTAAGAAGACATGGGAACAAATGGGAAAACCTACGCTTGAATGGTCCCCTATACAGTTGAGATTAGCCAATTAGCAGAAGATTGTGCCCTTGGGAAGATTCCCTAGTGTACCAGTGGATATAGATGGAGTCAGTACCTTAGAAGATTTCGAAGTCATTGAGATAATTGATTATAGAAACCCCTATCCAGCCTTGCTAGGAATTGAATGGGCAATAAAAAATGATGCAGTAATCAACCTTAAGAAGAGACAGATGAATTTTGAAGGGAAAGGTTTGAGAGTCATAGTACCCTCGGACCCTTCTCAAGGAGAAAGGTACACAGAGCTAGTCAGAGATGAAGATTAGGATGTTTTGGATCATATCTACAATATCACAGCTAAAGAAGAAGACTATGTTAACCCTACTATTGAAGGCATAATGGATTGGCAGTGTGACAGTTCTTGCATGTCTGATTCAGACGAAGGCTTAGAGAATTGGCAGAATAGACTGTATGAGCTACATGGACATCGATGTGCAAGAATTACCAAGTCTCTCAAATGTCTTGGCTCGCAGACAAGAGTCTTTCCTACCTTTGATGGCTTGATAGACCCAGGAAATTTTATTGTACAATTCTCATAGCAAGTACCAGATTCACAAAAAATGGAGACCCCAGATTCAACACTTAGAGCTACAGCAGCTAGATGGTGGAATGGTCATAAAAATTATATTCATACTTGGGGAGCCTGTCAAAAGCTTCTTTTCCTGAGATTCATGGATCAAATTTAGGAGTTGCGAAGCAGATTTGATGGTAAGACTAGCTCTCAGGAACATTTGGAGCAGTGTTACGAAGCATGGAAGCATGTACCTCATGAAGAATGGGTACATAGGTTTGTGCATACTCTGGAACCTATAGCAAAGAATTGGTATGCGGATGTCGAGATTTTCCATGGTATTGTAAGTTGGAATAGTCTTGTTGATATTTTTGTGCTCACATTTTCTATTAATGAGGTTTGTCCTGCTTTGGACGTAGCTATTAGGTTGATCCATACTAATGTGTTTGATGATAAATAAATAGCTGAGTACCAACCTGATTGGAAGGAACAAGAAGCTAATGGAGTAGAATGTTATAACCTCACAATTGACGAGGATAATGACCCACACAACATTAATATTCCTGAGTTAGAAGGACACTATGAAGTACATGGACCAGCAGTTGAAGCACCTGAAGTAACTCAGCCCTTGAAAAGAAGGAAAGTAAACATTGGATCAGAAGAAATGCCCAAGTACGCTACCATCAGAGATTATTGGGATGAATAAATGGTGAGAAAAGTGACTGAAATCCTCCATGAGTATCAGGACTTATTTCTGATGAAGTTCTCAGAAATGAAAGGTATCCTTGGTGATATAGGAGTGATAAAAATCCCTTTGAAATCTTATGCGAAGCCTGTGAAGCAGTGCCATTATAGGCTGAACCCTAAGTATAAAGAAAAAGTCAGGATGGAGCTAGATAATATGCTCGTGGTAGGAATAATTGAGCCTGTTGAAGTGTCCGAATGGGTCAGTCCTATGGTGGTACAAGAAAAGAAGACCAAAGGAGAAATCAGAATCTGTGTCGATCTGAGGAAGCTAAATGATGCCTGTTTACATGATCCTTTTCCTACTCCCTTTACAGATGAAGTTTTAGACAATGTCAGAGGTCAAGAAGTGTACTCTTTTACTGATGGATTTTCAAGTTACCATCAGATCGGAATTGCTCCAGAGGATCGACATAAAACAACCTTTGCTATAGAAATGGGATCTTTTCAGTATATAGTTATGCCCTTTGGATTGAAGAATGCACCTGCTATGTTTTCCAGAGTAGTCATATCTGCGTTTAAGGAATTCATACATAAATTCTTGGAAGTTTAATTTGAAGATTGGACTATCTTTGGTTTATTGAAAGATCATATAGCCAGTTTAAGACTTATGCTGGACAAGTGTAGATAGCATCAGATTTCATTGAACCTGAAGAAGTGTATTTTTTGTGCACCTTTTGGAATTCTACTAGGTCACATTGGGCTGATGATGGATCCTACGAAGATAGATATTATTGTGAACTTGCTACCTCTGAAGTCTGTTAAGAAACTTCGCACTACGCTTGGTCATACTGGATATTACAGGAAATTCATTAAAAGATATGCTCAGATTATAGCCCCTATGGAAAAGAAATTGAAGAAATATATTAAGTTTGAGTGGACACCTGAGTGTCAGGAAAGCTTGGATATTTTGAAAGAAAAGATGGTAACTACCCCTATCTTAGTATTCCCTGACTGGAATAAGGAGTTTCATGTGCATGTCGATGCATCCTCCATTGCTCTGGGTATAGTATTGGCTCAGTCAGGTGAAGGTAATATTGATCATCCTATTGCTTTTGCAAGTAGAAAATTGTCCATTGCATAAAAGAATTATACTACAACAGAACGAGAAGGTCTAGCTATGGTTTATGCCTTGCAAAAGTTTCGACATTATCTATTAGGATCTCATTTTAAGATGTTCACTGACCATTCTGCTTTGAAGTATTTGGTTAACAAGCCCGTGTTAGGTGGAAGGATATGCAGATGGTTGATTCTATTTCAGGAATATGACTTTGAGATCATAGTTAAGCATGGAAGAATTAACCTAGGGTCTAACCACTTGTCAAGGCTCGAGTCAGAAGAAGAGGCCACTAGTTTGGACGAAGGTCTTCCTGATGCCCAGTTTTTTTCCATCCAGATGGTTGATGACTACTTTTAGGATATTGTTCAGTACTTGGCTACAGGTTTTGCACCCGCTGAGATGACGACATAGCAGAAGAAGCAGCTGGTGGTTAGAGCAACTGACTTTACCTTGATAGCAGGACAACTATATAAGATGGGCCCAGATGAAATACTGCGCATATGTGTCCTAGAGCATGAAAAGCCATTGATTTTGGTTGAAGCACATTCTGGAGCAGCAGGAGTTCATTATGCAGGAAAAGCTACAGCGCAGAAGATTTTGACAGCTGGATTGTGGTGGCCCACAATTCATAAGGATGCAAGAGAGTATTGCCACAGCTGCGATATCTGTCAGAGGATAGGAAAACCATCCAGGAGGGATGAGATGCCTCTGGTTCCACAGGTAACTTTACAGGCATTTGACAAGTGGGCTATTGATTTTGTTGGACCAATCAATCCCCGTGCAAAGAAATCTGGAGCAAGATACATTATTACAGCAACTGATTACCTTATGCATTGGGCTGAACCTCAACCAGTCAAGAAATGTAGCGCTGCTACAGCTGCAAAGTTCATCTTCAATAATATCTTGTCAACATTTGGGTGTCCTAAAATTCTTATGAGTGATCAAGGATTAGATTTCCTAAATAAGACTATTGAAGCATTGACCGAAGAATTTCAAGTATATCATCAGAAGAGTACTGCCTACCATCCTCAAGAAAATGGAACTGTCGAAGCCTTTAACAAGATCCTTGAGCACGCTCTGACGAAGGTTTGCAATGTTAATAGAAATGATTGGGATCTTAGAATTCCAACAGTATTATGGGCTTATAGAACCACTTGTAAGAATTTGACAGGCCATACACCTTTTAGGCTGGTATATGGACAAGAAGCAGTTATGCCCATGGAGTACATCGTTCCTAACCTCAGAATATCTTCCTTCACAGAGATGGATGACCCAGCTATGTTGAAAGAAAGGCTGGCAAAGATACTAGAACTCGAAGAAGACAGATTCATTGCAGGTTTCCAGCAGCATGTACAGAAAGCTAGAGAAAAGGCATGGCATGATAGACACATTAAGAAGAATCAATTCCAGACTGGTGATCTTATGCTCTTATACGACAGTAAATTCATGAAGTTCCCAGGTAAGTTCAATACACATTGGAAAGGACCATACATAGTTCAAGAAGTTATCGATGGTGGTGTAGTCCAGTTAGCTAAATTGAATGGAGAAATTTTACCCTCCATGATGAATGGAAGTAGATCAAAGAAGTACAGGGACAAGCCTGGACACCCTAATCAAAAGTAACAGCAAGAAGGAGAGTCTAAGTACCAAAAATAGTTGAAATTGGGTCCTAGACTATAATAAATATGTTCTCAAATCTACGAAGTGTCGAAGAATGTCGAAGTTCGAAGGTCGAAGCTCTGTTGGAGCTTGTATCAAGATGTGTCGAAGCTCAATATTGTGGCGAAGCTGAAGTTAGTGGTTGTGTCAAAGAAGAAAGGTGTGTCGCAGCTTAAAATGTGACTGTTGGGACAAATTAGATTTGGTAGCGCCAGCACGTGAACTGCCTTAACTGCATGTAATGATGAGATTTTGGGAAATCTAGCACCGTGTGGACAAGATCTACCGCTGTTCAGTCAGATTTGGTATCTTTGATGCATAATTATGACAGATTTGATCATGGGATTATTTAAGAAGACACCCAGCTTTGTGCATTTTGCATTTGTCCTGAGTTTTACAGTTCAGTCCATGAAAACTGATCACGAAGTCCAGGAAGTGTTGAGAGGACTCAGACAAAAGGGTCTACAAAACCTTATGGGAAATCCACCTGCATCTACACCCCGCGAAGAGACTCCCCCAGTGCTGAATCAACCAATGCAGACATGATCAACCAGGAAGAAGTTCAAGGCAGAAGTTCCCTCTAAGGGGCACAAAGAGAAAGATGATGCTGAAAGATATTTCAAGAAGGAAGATAGCAGAATGTGAGATGGTCATAGGGAACACAGGCAGTCTCCTAAGGATGAACAGATAGAGCAATCCATGGCAGTGGTAGAAGTAGCAGAAGGAATGACGATGATGACAGGCATATAAGGGAGAAAGACGGCAGGAGGATTAAAGATGATGCTTACAAATATGCAGACGGATACAGAACTCGACAGAGTGCAAAAGGCGTTAGCAGAGAAGGAGCAAGCAGCCGAAGATGGCATGCATAGCCTCAGCAAGCAAGTTACTATCTTCACCAATAAGACTCTTCCTCTGGAGAAGCAGCAGAGTGTCCTAGGATGAGCCACTGGTGAGTCTTAGGGGCCTGTTGGGACTCGGACCTTAACGATCCCTAATTTTGGTAACTCTGTGGTTTTGGTGCAAAGCATGTAAGCAGAGTTATGACTCAAAATAGTCTTACGGGTGTCAGGGTTGGGTCAAATCCCCTCTTTTTATAAATGCCCCATGGTTTGGGGATGCCCATGGTTTAAGTCCATGGTATTGTAATAGTGCAGTTGTATAAATAGGCACTTATGTAAAGGAGTTAGGTTAGGATTTTCAAGGTTTTATGATGATGATAATTTGATGCAAATCTAAGATCTATCTTAGGGTTTAAGGTTAAGTCCCAGCTGTGTGCGTGGACGAACTCTGCAGCTGAGTGCGCAGAGGGTTTTGAAGGAAGGTTAAGTCCTAGCTGTGTGCATGGATGACCTCTGCAGCTGAGTGTGTAGAGGGTTTTGTAAGAAAGGATCTGTAGCTGTGTGTGTAGTTTTGAGAGATTGAGAAGATCTGTAGCTGAGTGCACAGATCAGAACTGTGATTTTGTAAAGAGTTGAATATAAACACAGTTCTGTGGACGTAGCCCCTACACTGGGGGTGAACCATGTATATCTTGTGTTGTGGTGGTTCTGTTATTTTAGTGCTATTATGTTTTTATGCTTTTGATAAGTAGGTGAATGCTAAAGTAAGATAACTGTTAAATATTAAACTTCACTGTGAATTCCCAGTTAAGGGTTAAGCAAGAAACGTTCTTTTATCTAAACTGCAAAGCTAATTAAGTGAATGCCGAAGCTCTATTTTGTATAGATATTTGTTGTTAAGGCTAAAGGTACAGTAATATCCCTCTTTTTCTTGCAAAAACCTGATTCTGCAGCACCCCATAGCTGTTTCAGGTGAGACTGCAACCTATTCGCAGGTTGTTGCCAAAAGGGCCAACATTGTGGGTCTTTTGTTGGTGCAAAGATAAAAGCATAGAACCCGGGTCTGCCTTAAGCCCAACAACGCGATGGTTAAAATTGACATTCGATGTCTGAAGGCTATGAATTTTTTTTATGGGACGTGTCCATATCATCATAAGGCAAGGCAGTGTGGGTAGTTCGTGCCTTAATCTGCCATAATTTTCTTTGCATGTCCACCATTGCCATCATATTTTCACCCTTTTCCATTATATATAGTTTTTTAATGGATTGGTTCTGGCTTTCGTCTCTGCCATCGAGAGGGAAATTGATAAAGGTTTTTTTTTTAATTGTCCTTCGAATTACTGTGTGCTCATTTCGCCATTTGCTGTCTCTCATCTTCTTCCTGGTCTCCACGATGCTTAATCGACATGAACCCACTGAGTATGGACAGTTATTGGCTATGCTTGAGTTTTTAGCTTGCAATGAGGTGTTTATCCAAGCCGGGTGGCACCCCTTCTTGACCACCTTAAAGGGGCATGATGACGTTGTCTCCCTGCAATTCACCCTAGGGTTCGATGGGCACATAGCTAAGGTCAGATCGATGGTGTTTCAAGTTATGGAGGAGTCAGTCGCACAGAATATAGGACTCCCATGAACAGTGGATCGCTGGTTTAAAAATTTCAAGCTTCCACACAAAGACTACTATTACGTTTTTAAACCTGAATTCTTGGCTGTGAATGGTGAAAAAGGATTTTCAAAACTATGGATCAGAGAAGAATTTATCAATCCCTTAGTAATCATCACCAAGCTCATTACTTTTGAGGGTCGATTCTCTACCTTCAAATCCTGTCACTTTTGACTGCTTGCACATTTCAAATTCGGTAAGCTCCTTAACTTTCCATTTTATTTCTGGAAAAGTTTGGGTAATATGGCTTCTCAAGTTAGGAAAAACATAGAAAATCCTACTCATAGCCTGTATCATCATGGGCTTATCAAGATGATCATTTTAGCCGAGTTGAAGAAGAAGAATCAAGTATGGGAACAATTTCTATATGAATTGTACAATTCCAATATTATTTCACCCCTGGTTAATGAAGCAAGCAGACCTCTTATCCCTGATCTTATTGACAAAGTGTCCTCTGTGAATGCTTCTAAATGTCAAACTAGTCACATTCAGGAACAAGAAGTCAAGATTTCTAAGAAGGAAGGAAGGTCCCATATCAAGAATCCTCTGGGATCAAAAGGGAAGCAAGTAAACTCTCAGTTTGAGAGTGGGAAAGGTCAGTCTGATTGTGGAAAATTTCCTGTTTCATCAACCCATAGGTTTACCCGTAGTATGGCTGCTCAAGAGAAGAAGATAGGGTATAAAGGTAAGACACCTGTTCATGTTCAACTTTCCTCATCCACTTCTTCATCTGCACATGGTGATTCTGATTCAAATGACTCCCATCATAATTCCTCAATACCGAGTCATGTCACAGAGTCTTCATTGCCAATTCATTTCTCAACATCACAGACTTTAAAATCTGATTTGAAGTCTGTCAAATCTCATTGATCAGGTGCTTCAGCTTAGGGGGCTGAATAATTTTGACAAAGAAACTTTGAGTTGACTAAACAGTTACAAGAATATGTTCGACTGGACCGATTTGTCAAACAAGAAAATGCAGTTTTGAAGGCTAAAGTAGCATCTTTGCAAACCTTAGTTGATGACATAACTGGATCCAATCGTAGTCTCAAGAAGCAGTTAAGGAAAAAGGACAAACAACTTGAAAAATTGATCAATGTACAGCAGAAAACAACTCCATCTCCTCCTCAAGTACAAGTGTTGTTTAACACTTCAGCTTTGGTTTCTGGAATTTAACCCAAAGTTTGGTCATCAATTTTGATTTTCAATTTTGTATGCCTGGGGAAAAATTTTCTTGCATTGGGACATGCAAGGTCTTCATTCTGGGGGAGATGATGAACTCATTTTTTTGCTTGTCTATCACCCTATTCCTAGTTCAAAGCTATATGGGATCAAGTATATTTGACTCTATTTTGTTGTGCTTTGTGCTTGAATATGTGTTTTCAAGGGTAACATTCCAAGATGCTTTAACAGGTGAATTCTTGACATTTCTTACTACTTTATTTATCATTTTGATGGGTTTCAATTCATAACTGAAACTTTAGCTTTTGATTAAATCCTGATAAATTGACAAACTCTTGTTTCCCACGTAGTTGTTCTTCTAGTTGCTCGATCCGACACTTGTTTCGGCACTTAACGAGCATATGTTGACTGATTCAGATATTTGGGGGATTTTTTTTCCTCAGATAATATCTAGTTCTACCTCAAATCATTCCCAGGTTGACTATGAGCTACCTGGTGATATTTTGTAGCTTTCATTTGCCTAAAGATCGTTAGCCTCAATCTTCAACAATGTATGGATTCCAAAAAGTCCGAATCCATTCTCTTGATCTATTTTTTGCATTATTGATTGGGATAAGTGTAGATCTTTTGGGAAGGGGTCGACCCTTTTCGGTGGTCAACCCATGATGTAGTTCAAGTATAAATATGTTTGAGAAACCCTAAGGGCACAGAGATGATATCCTGTAAAACTCTGATTTCAAATTAATTAAGTGACTACTGCGTTTTATTTCTTAAAGCTTCAATTTCATATCTAGAGGCATTGAAGGTTGGGCCCACCTTCAACTCTTGTTGTTTATGTATAGTTTTCTCTTCTCTTTACTACTGTAAGTAAAATCATATCATTTTGTTTCGATACTGTTCTTTGTATATCAGTGTGTTGGTAAATTTCATAGATTCATGGTTGGAGATATGTATTGATGCTTGCATTGGATTGGTTTACATTATTGTATGTGCGTGAACAGGCTTGGGTAATTTTAGTAGATCTGATTCAGTAAACTGTAGGATTACGTAATAACAAGAATAGTGAAATGTGCCAGATCTAAATTCTCTCTTCCTTCATCTTCAGAACTAAATCAGGCCGTGGTATTGAGGATTGGAGGGTTAGACTTTGTAGCTAGGAGCTTTCATAACTTATGGGGTTTGCAAAGTTTTTAAACATTGTAAGGATTTGTAGAATTTTTATAGCTTAAAGAGTTTGCAGAGTTACAGGTTGTAGAGTTTATAACATTCATATGATTTATCAGACAGCTCCTTCAACTTTCGTTGCTTATGTATAGTCTTCCTTCCTTCCATTGCTGTAAGCAAATTTACATCATTTATTCTTGATATTTGATACTGTCTTTTATGTATGTGTATGCTAGTAGTTTGACAAGGTTCAAGATTGAAAATAGATGTGTGTTTATACTGGAATGGTTAGTATTATAGAATGTATGGAAACAAACCTTTTTTTGTCAATGAGCATATAGAGATAGGGTATTTAGTTTAGGGACGATCTCATCTTTATTTGCAGATTTGATTGAATGAATAAAAGACTTGAAACCAATAGAAAGAGTGGCTAGGCAGGTTGGATTCGAATCCTTTTTCTTTTGTCAAAGTATTAAGAATCAAATTGTTAAGTTTTTGGACAGAATTTCCATAGCTTACAGAATTGTTATGGTTTACATAGTTCCCTTAATTTACAGAGTTTACTGATTTTTAAAGAGTTTAAAGAATTTATAGAGTTTATAGGGTTTGTAGATTAGCATTATCAGAGTTCATAGGCTAGCATAATCAGATTTGTTGTGTAAGGAAGTTGAATGAATCATCAAGAGGAAGTTATGGTTTATGGATAGTTGATAGTGTATTTTGATTCTTGTTATCTTGTGAGCTGCTCGAATTGAATTAAAATAGAGTTTTGTTTAAATAGTTCCAATACATTGTTATGATCATAGAGTATTGCTTCTTTCTCGAAAGGCAAATTCATTGCAGCAAGTGTTGTTTTGATAGCATTGAGTAAGGTTTGATAATCTACAAGTTTTTAATGCTGGTGAAAGATTTGTTAGATGTGTGATAGATTTCTATTTGAAGGTGAAAGTAGTTTGAGAAGTCCAACATGTATAGGCAGAGTTGTAGAAGTTATGAGTAGAGTTGAGTGAGATATTAAAAGTTTGATTAAATACTTCTTTTTCTATAGGCAAATTTGAAGATCTCTTTAGTAGTAGGGTTTCCTTCATTGAAGATACTTGATTGCTTGGCTATTCTTTTGGAAATAGGTTAACCTTGAGCATGATTTGAAACTGCTTTGGTAAATCTTGTGATTGCAAGCAACACTTAAGGATTGACTTCTTTTCTTAAATTAGGTCTTGGATGTTCAGTAGAATAGTTCATTTTAGGAATTACATTTGTATATGAGTAAATCAAAATTACCCTAGGCATGAGCTTGAAACCATTTTGCCTTGCACACATGGTGTAGTAACTCAAAGTTTATGTGTCCTGGTTGATAATTAAATCAAAAGTAAATTAAGTAGTAATAATTTTACCCAACAAAGAGGAAAAGGTAGACACAAAGTTTATGTGCAGAGCTGAAGCAAACTGTCCAAGAAATAACTCAACAAAATCAGGAATTATAAAAAAGAGTCAACGACCTAGAAGTTGAGCAGCAGAGAACCAGGAGGAAGACTCAATCTTTGGAGGGGATAGCCCTTTTGGCAGAAGCTGCTAAAGATTTGTAAAGGCTTTAATTGATAGGTGTTGTTAGTTGATTTTTGTAAAGAAATTAGTTTATTTTGAACAACTTTACTTTGTTAAGTGATTCGACAGTTTGACCTAGAAGGTAGTTATTCAGTTAGATAACTGTTTTTTTTTATGTAACCAAGATAAAAGTAGGACTTTAGAATGAAATGGGGTTCGAATTTTGTACAAGGGGAGGCTATCAAGCTACTGTATACAGAGATAAGTTCAAAAATACTTATGTACTTTGGATTTATAATTATGTTATATATGCAATCTATAATCCCATTTTATCCTATTTGCAGGTTTCATTTCTGATTGGTGTGATCACTCAGTTTATAAATTCATTTCTTGTTTAAGGTTATTTCTCATGGAATGCTTATGAACTATGGATGAAAATCAGTAATGTTCCTATGTTGTTTTGGTTTATGTTTCATATATTATACATATCAGTCTTATATTGTTGCATGATTTATTATTTGTCTTAGCCTTATGAGTTTTTACCCTCTTGTTCACAAATTGCAAAACCAAAACCCTAAAAACCTTTTTACTTAGTTTTATTTTATGAGATTGTGTTGGATTGTTCTTTAGTAGCCTGAGAACAATTTCTGGCATTAACAGAGATAATTTTTTGACCTCAATATTCCTCAAATATTTCATTATCCATTCCATTTCTAATTTTAGATCAATAGCTCTTGCGAATTGGTTGTTGAAATTATTTAGCTAAATTGCTAATTGTGTCCTTAAAGAATAACAAGTTTGTGTCTACTAAGGCCATTAGCATTTAAGACAAGTCTATGTGCATTGTTTCAAGTTTTCTTGAGGATATACACACTCTTTAACCATTTTGTACACAATAGTTAATGAATTATTGAGGTTGTATGTTTCTTTGACGAGTCATATGCATCCCCTAGAGGACATTCAAAATTGTTAGATGAGTTCTCTACATGGAAAAATGTGATTGTCTCTACCCTTTGATTGTTCATTGAATGAATTCTTCAGACATGATTTGGGTTATTAAATTGGCATCATATGCTTTAATTCTCAATTTTCATTAACCAATGGTAAACCACTTCAATTTTTGAGCTATATTCCAAGTAGAAGAAAAATAAATTGAACCAGAAGTTATGAGGCCATGCTAACGAGTGGGTGATTAATTACAATTGAAACAATAGGTCACCCATCAGTTAAGATCATTTGGAGTGATATCATGTATTCCTTGTTGTTGACAATTGAGAATGTTGACATCGAGTGAATCCTTTTTGCATTTATTTAATATTGGAGTAATGTTTCCCACAATGAAGTGTATTGTTGTATATTTATCTATTTTAGAGCATGACATTAATTTATTGGAAAAGAATTGTGACAAAGTATTTTTTTTTGAATTTGATCATATATAGGTTTCAATCATCAGTGAACCTTTACATAAGTAGCAATGGATTTGTCTACAAAAACTCAAAACAATAGTGTATTTAAATTCTCATTGCTTATTTCCAGCAATAAAATGAAAGATCGAGTGTTGTCTTATAGAAGAATAATGAACCGATTAGTTGTTGGAAAACTATATATTTTTATTGTTTTTGATTGACTTGCTTATTACTAGAATGATATATTTCCATAAATGTTAGATTGGAAATTGGAGGGAATAAAGAATTCTACTTATGGGCAATAGTAAAACATTCTTTTTTTGACAAAATTGAAGGGGAGTAATCCATTTTTATTGGAGTATTGTGGAATAAGTGCTATATAAAACATGGTTGGAGGAAGCTTTGATATATAGCATGTTTGGAGGAAGCCTTAATATATAGCATGGTTGGAGGAATACTTGATACATATCATGGTTGGAGGAAGCCTTGATACTTGGCTACAATAATTTAGAGAAAGGGACCATATAACCAATCTCTAACTAAGTCATTGATTAGTGCCTATTATTAGATGGAACCTAACTAAGTCATTTATTAATACCTATTGGTAGATTCATGCATTATATGCATGTTTAGTGGTTAGAAACTAAGAAGGTAAATCCTAGGAATCTTATTGAAATTACATTACCAGTTCACTATTTGTGTGCTTATTATATCAAGAACAAGATCACTATAACTAATGCTTAGAAAATATTGTAGAAGATTATTTCCATTCCCATGGAGGATTCATGTTGGTTAAGCGAGTAGGCTACAAGTCCCTCATTTATATATATTACTGGTATCAAATTAGTTGAATCCTTTACTATGACACAAATAACAAATATTTTAGGAAAAATAAAACCTATCATGGGTAAAGTGTAGAATAAAGGAAGGTTGGAAGACCTACAAGTGATCAATGTCCAATTTTAAGAGGAGTGCAGAGCCTTGAAGGAGAATATTTTATGAAATTAATTCCCAATAACTAGGGTCAAGTTATTGGTATAGTAGGTAGGAAAAAAAAACTCTCAATTCCCATTTCAGTTAAGTACTCAAAGAGGAATTCCTTAGGAAAAGTGGTAGACCTCCTTCTTATAACTTGTAATCCAGTGGAAATATGTTCTATGCACATCTAATCTACAAAAAATCTACAGACAAGCAACAAACAACCTTCCTTAGACCTTTTGCAGCATAAAGTAGATGATAATTAATGCAATATGATATTTAAACTAACTAAAATCAACTGGAAACATGAAAATAGCTCTACCTCCAAGCATATAATTCACTAATAGAGAAATCCATACATGATTTGGGGGTGGAGCAGGGGAGAAGGAGAGATATTTACATATTTATTTTAATTAAAAAGATGAAAGAAAAAAAAGGTGGCATTGCTTATATTTACCACCAAGACCTTGTTCATTATAATTTGGGTTTCTCTAGACTAGAGTACTCATGGAATGTTGCTCTGCTTCAACTTCCTAGCGATAAAAGACTTAGATAATCCAACAATATTAGTATCCCAACTTTCATACAAGAAAGTAAAACTCAAAAGACACGTATTTTGAGGAATGGATGGACCATAAGAACCTCAAGATTATAGTTGTTTCTCAAGCGTATAGCATAAGGATGCTTCAACAACATGTGGTGCCCCTTTTCCAATAATTTTTCTTCTTAAATTCCCTTAGGAGTTAGTTCACATATTTGGTAAAGGTTTTAACATTATAAGTGTGTAGATATCCCATACACCTTTATTAGGAACATGGATTTAATGTAATTATATATATATATATATATATATATATATATATATATACTACATTCTTTAGGAGGATTTTCCTTATATAGTTAATAAAAACTAGTCGGAAGATTGCTTTTCATAATCATAAGATACTGCATGGATGTAAAAGGAGTGATATTAACTTAAGTATGAGAATCTATTGACAAATATTATCTCATTCTTTTAAACAATTTACTTGATTATTGGGTTCTTGAGTAAGTATGGATATAAAGGAATGTCATCTTGAGTAAACACTATAATGGTATATAAACCTTAAGTATATATTTGGTAACACTATGAAAATGTTGGTATGGTTGATCATTGTTGAGCGCAATGGTAACTTGAATAAGAAACCAATTAAACAAGAGATCATTTTAAAGATTGATTTAGAAACAAAAATACAAGTTAGTATGTTGTAAGGGTTTCAATATCCACAAAGAGAGGGTATATAACAAATTTAATCACAAAATGGAAAACCCATGGTAAATAATTTGACAACAAAGTAACATTACAAAAAGGTTTACTCTTATTGTGCAAGAAAGCCTTCATGAATGATGGATTGCACAAGGGACTATTAATTCGTATAAGGGGATGCATGAGATTGGAGGGTGAGTGATTGCAAAGAAGAGTAAAATCTAATGAATATTCTATGCATCATTTACGATATTTAAGGTCATAGATTCGTTGGTTGGCATGTGCTCGAGCATTGGAATGGAATCAAGGTAACAAACCCAAGGCACTATTGACTCAAAGAACAAAGGATAAGGGACTATTAAATCAGAGAAGGGATCCAAATTCCTTGTCTTGTGAAGGATGATGGGGGAGTAATGTTATGGATTGGAACAACTATATAGGGTGTGTCAAGAGGAGAGATGAGCTAAATTATTTTCTGTGGAAACCTTGTGAAAGAAAAAAAAATGCATATAAGTATTGGATAGATATTTCCATACTTATTTAATAAAATGGATATATGTTCTTACATTTTGTTATTGGAACATTACAATGAACTTTACGAATATATCTTAAGATCATGTTAATGATTGATATAGGTATAGGTGGATGTGCTGAGCATGGAAAGGAAAGTAGGTAGCGGATGATCAATCTTAGTTCATTGTGGACGAGGTAGGTAACAAGTATACTAGGTTACAAAGACCAAGAACATTGTGGAAAATGTTCCCAGGGAAGCAACCAAAGAACTAAATGATGTCCTGAAACAAGATATTCGACATATCTAAATGTGTTAAATTTTGTCATTATTTGTATAGTGTTAATGATGCATGGAGGGAAGTGCATAAATTAAGGGGGAGGGGAATGTATCACCTCATTTTTTACCCCAGAAACTAATGATGTAAATATGATGGAAATGTATATAGTCCAAATATGAATAGTCCAACGTTTCCAAAATGATGTAATTATGTACATTTTACATTTAATTTAAAAACACATGATTATTCTAGACCCATAAGGATAAAAAATAGATTGTGGGATATGATTCCACAAGGAGAGTAAGAATTAGGTTTAAGGGGGATTAAAACCTAGTGACTTATTATTTATGTCACTAAATTTACTTATTAGTCTTATTCTATGTGTTATTAATCTCTATTTATTAAAGTTCATAAGCCATAACCTTGGGTTAATTACCAATGCTGGGGATTAGAGGAGAAAACAATGTACAATCCCATATATGCTACGTGTCTAGTCCTACCATATTGGCACGCCACTTAGCTAGTTATTGACATGCATATAATTATGGAGAACTATTCCATTGGTCCATCAATCTCTTTGATGATTGAACCATCATATTGTTATATCATGAAATGACACTTCTCCATCCGAGTAATGACTCTAGAATGTTGTTCCATAAAAGGAAACTATGAATTGAAGTGACCCTAACCTTATAGATGGATAAGATCCTTGATACATGCTTACTCCTTCATCATTACCCCTTTTTATGGATGAGCATTCCTTGCACTCGCAGGTCCTTTTATAGAAACTCGTGTGTCACTCACGGGTAAGCCCATATGCAACCCGTGTGTTATCTATAAGAAGTTGTAATCATGACTTCCATTCACAATAGTCACGAGTCACTCGCTGGTTGCCTCACATGAACCCGCGAGTTTCATTAAGACAAGATTAAAAATAAAAGGCATGATTAAGTCAGGGAAATTGAGATCGGTTTGGTAACTTCCCCAACCATCCTAGGCCTCAAATCCTCTCCTCATCAACAACTATAAATATAGGGGAGGGGTAGAGGATAGGGAAAGAAAGTTTGAGAGAAAGGTTATGCTAGAGGAATCTAATGGAGAGAGGAGCAAGGAGGACTCAGGTCTTGGTGTGCAGAGGATCTTGTCTCAGACAGGGGCTTTGTAATGTTTCCTCAGCTTTATCGATAAAGAGTGTTTTCCTTCCATCATTGTATTGATTTACGCTTTTATTGTTATGAGTTATGATTTATGTTGTTATATTATTAGATGCAATCATTGATATTCATATCTCTTTTATATAACAAATAGAAGATACTTTGAAGAAGGTAACCCTTCATTGCAGGTGTTGAAGATCAAAAGGCTAAGACGTGTTTGAGGAGGACAATTAAAGATTGGATCAATCATCCAGAATAAGATGCATGTTCCATTATCTATTATTATCTTATATATGTTTCTAAACCCTAGATGTATGCAACTCATATTCACAGTATGTTGGTGAACCTATTACCCCAAGTCATAAGATAGATTTCCCTCACAACAGAACTGGTGACTCAGTTGGGGATTCTAGTTTCTTTTGGGGTCTCTGTTTCTAGGAATATTGCACCTATTGCAAACAAGAGTTGTTCCTCTCGTCTGAATGGTTCACATATAGACGAAATGGGTTACAATAGGGATGGAAGAATTCCCCTAGAAGTTGCAGAGATATGGAATGAGTCCTTTGATAGAATGATGTAGTTGTTTCCTATGGTGATGGATCTTCATGGACGTACATGCACAATCACATGAAACAATAAAACAAGATCAAAAGCACCAAAATATAATCCACAATTCTATTTTAGTGACTAAGGAATCCAACAATAAAATACATGATTACAACATAACATATTTTATGGGAAAGGAACCAACTTCGCATTAAAGATAAAGAAGAAAGCTTACAACCTTCTCCTTAGTGTTGTGATGCTCCTTCACATGGAAATTCTTTGTCCCCAAAAGCTCCTACTTGTCCCTTCTACGCTCACCCTAGATTTGGCTAGAACCTCAATGCAACAACATAACTTTTCTCTCTCTCAACCATGGGGAATGGGTCAGTTTTTATAGGCCTTGGGAGGATAGGGATGGTTGAGTAAATCATGGGTGAGGTGGAAGGGAGATCCCAAAAGGATGGATCTTGAGTCCAAGTGGTCCTCATCAATATGGATGAGGGTGCCATGAAGTCTTCCTTCGAGAAGCTTCATGAAATCTTCTATTTTTTACTTTTTACCTCAGGCACCGCTTTTCTTCCACTATGATAGAGCGGTGACAAGGTAGAACCACACTTTGAATAAGGGAAATAAGTGATGGTATCACCTACTGTCAAGAGACGGTAGGCATTACTAAAGAAGGTAACACCCCTTTCCTTAAGGGAAAAGGCGATGCTGTACTTTTGTCTGTCAAACTTAAGTCTGGGCCAATATTTCACTTCACAATTTTGGATTTTAGAGAAATTGCTAATGTTTGGGACGTAAAAACTTGATGGTGACGAGATTTATGTGTAACAGAATGCCCCCAAAGCTTGAGGCTAGAGGGATATAATAGGTGAGAGATTTGAAAGAGCAGGTTATCACTTTGAGGAAAGAATTTGCTTGATTGAAGATCATCATCAACCAAGCATATGCAATACATCAATACTTTTGAATCATAACCAAATGTATCCTCATCATGGCTGTAGACCATGATGACTTACTGTTTTTGCTTTTCTACCACCCTATTCCTAGTTCAAAGCTATATGAGATCAAGTATATTTGACTTTATTTTGTTGTGTTTTGTGCTTGAATATGCATTTTCAAGGGTAACATTCCAAGATGCTTTAACAGGTGAATTCTTGAAATTTCTTATTACTTTATTTATCATTTTTTTGTGTTTCAATTCATAAATGAAACTTTAGTTTTTAATTAAATGTTGATCGATTGACAAGCTCCTGTTTCTCACGCAGTGGTTCTTTTGGTTGCTCGATCTGACACTTGTTCCGGCACTTAACAAGCATATGTTGACTGATTCAGATATTTGGGGGATTCATTTGTACAAAATTACACATGGATTTTATGCTTGGTCGTTTCAATATGGATTATGAGCTATCATTCATCATTCAAATGCTTTTTTTCCTCCAGAATTCATGGCCCTAATCTCAAGCAATCTGGCAATGGCATTCTCGTCATTAATCAGGAACTTGATTTCGGGCTCAATTTTTGAGCAATTGGTTGAGAATTATTCAAAACAGTTCAAACCCACTTCATAAATGGCCCCGTTTACCCCTAACCATGGGAATTTTTCAGAATTTCTAAACAAATGTGGAGAAATCCTTTCTGGAATAGACGTGGTTTTTCCAAATTTTGGTGTTGGTCGTTTTCTGGGTAGTTGCACGAATTTCTGATTTTTGGGATGGATCTTATCCATCTATCCATGTATAAATAAATCCTTAGAAGGATGAGACAGGGGAGATACCTTAAAACTCTGATTTTTAATTAATTGATCGACTGCTGCATTTGCTTTCTTAAAGCTTCAATTTCAGATCTAGAAGTGTTGAAGGTCGGGCCCACCTTCAACTCTTGTTATTTGTGAGTAGTTTTGTTTTGTTTTCATTGCTATAAGCAAACTGGCATCATTTCTTCCTAATATTGTCTTTTATATATGTATGCCAGTAGCTTTATCAAATCACGATTTGGGAAATATATATGCTTACATTGAATTGGTTTATGTAACTGAATGCATGTGGACAGGTTTGGTTGTGTTACCGAACATACTTAGACAGAATATTTAATTACCTTTAGCTATGTTTGTAGGTTGGATTTGGTGAAATATACATTTGAATAATAGTGAGGGTAGATAGATCTAGGTTTTCTTCTTCTTTCATTTCCAGAATTAGATCAAATTGTAGTACTAAGCATTGAATGATTAAACTTCTTATCCATAGTTCTTATAGTTTACAGAGTTGTTGAGGCCTGGAAATTCACAGGCGACAACAGCAAGGGATTCTCCCCAATCAACGTTCCCAATTAGCCCGTTGATCGTTTGGAGTGGGGAATCCATCCGGTTTTTGCAGTCCGGCTACCGTAGGTCAAAGTGCCAAAACAAAGGTTTTACCAGTTGCGGCCCGGTCCACTGAGTTTTTGTATTTTTGACTTAAAGTATGAAATGCAAAGGCCTAGTTAACAAAGCAGGGTGATGGAGATGCAGGGAGCGGTCACAATGTGATGCGCAGGTTCTTACCTCTCGTCTTAGGCTCACAAGCATCTGCATCACAGATGCAAGAATGAAACAAACTAACTATCCATCTAACTACCTATCTATCCACCTATCCCCGGGGAGCCATAATATGATTTATTCATGAGTAATGTGGATTATTCATGTATTATAAACAGAAATTACAGGTAGCTGATATTTTTCTCTACAACACATGAAAGATTAAATATATTTCAACAATCAGATAGCCAACTGTTTCATAAGCAGCATACATTACTCATAGTGGAAATCTTCATGAAATAAACCGAAAAACATTCATACAAGAACATAGGTTCAATGAGTTAGAACGATCTCACAGTTAATGGACATAAAGCTGAAAAAGAAATAGTTCCTCTTCAACAAATCCATAGCACAACATTTGAATATTCCACTAAGCTTTCTCCAATAGGCAAACTGTAATTTTCTATTGCAAAAGGAAATAGTTCTTCTTACAATATGTCTTCACCAGTCTCACTGGGAAAAATCCCTTTTCCATTCTAAGTCTTTTACATTTATACAAAAGGGTCAGACTGTTGGGCTGCACAAAGTGACCTTTGGGCTTCCCAACCTCTCGTCTCCCAACGTTCTACTTTTCTTAAATGTTTTACAAAATAGTTACAAATTACAATAATGACCGATCCTTCATGAGGAGGGGCCCACTTGACTGTCTAGAAACTTCTTCCATGCTGCAGCTTCCTTAGCGATGCCTTCAAAAGCATAAGGTTCCAAAAATTGAATATTTATCTCAAACTTCTCAGCTTGATTCTTGATAGTCTCGATCCCGGATGTACTCAATCGAAGCTGATCTTCTAGAAGTTGTACATTGATAGCTGGATGATATACTTTGCTTCTCAAAATCAGATCATCCAAGGCTTTGATATCCTATACCCTAGCTTCTTCCTCCTTGAATCTCTTCTGCAATAGCTCCACAAAGGCATCGTGATCTGGGAAATCTTCAAGCCTCTCTGCAGCTTCTTTCTGGCATCGGTTGTATGTAATGATAAATCTTCTACAAAAATCGGTGCATAATCCCTTTGTCTTTTTTACTGCCTTCTTGAAGTCTTCAGCGGTGTTAATAGCAAACTCCACTAGGATGTAGTCCCATTTGAGGGTCAGCTGGTCTTTTGAAGGTAGATCCGCTGGGGTTTCTTCGTTGTTCTCCAACCTTGCCATTCTTGCAGTTAAAACCTCTAGAACGTCCTGGGATCGGTCCATTCTAATGCTATTCAGCCAGTCTTCAGACAAGAATACTTGGGCTTCTAGCAGGTGATAAGCCAAAGCCACATATCTAGGGCTAAATGCAGCATAGCCCTGTCCTTCAACATTTCCCAGAATCATTGTGGTTACATCTGCCCGGGCAAGAATCCAGCCAATTACTTCAGAGCATGGGAACAGCTCTGTTCTGGTGGCAACTTTCATGAGAGAAGATTTCTCTATGTTAGCATAGATGGATTCTTCTTCGAGGCCCATGTCGGGAACCTCCCTGCGGGAAATCAATCTATATATTTCACCCCATTTGTACTTGGGTTCAACACCAGAAACACATTGAGTGTCTTCATATATGTATTCAGTCTTTGTGACAACCTCTACTTCTGGCCCTTCTTCGACCACAAGGGCCTTCTTCTTATGCCTCTTGGACATGGTGGATTCGAATTCTTCCTTCCATATATAACATTGTAACATTGAGAAATTCAAGGTGCATACATTTATATGACAGTGTGCAGCATTTTACTTCTTCAATGTGTAATATGACAACAATTTGTTAGAGAGATAAATGTATGCATGGATAGGCTAAAATGGCCTAACTAATCTGAATTGTTACAACCAAAGTGCAGCATTTAATGACCTTGTCTATATCTAGCATGATGCAAATATGTCACATCTAGTAAAAAATAGCAATTTGCTACTACTGTATCATATCGAACAATTATATCAGCCATATTCAAGATGACAAAGAAATCTACATCAATAAACCACCCATTTCTGCTTTCTATACATGCCATTATCACGTCACTACGCGGGACCGACAAGGGCCAAAACCCAGGTGATTTTTACAACGGCACCTTACAATGGACAGCACGCTCAATCTAATGGTCAAAAGACTAAATGCGAGGATACATCACTCTTCCCCCCACTGGATCGGGTTCAAAACACAAACAACAGTGCGTGGCATGGCACAGTGAACCGCCTGCTATTCGAAAGTGCGAGCGTCTATGGCGCAAAAAAACAAACCCCTGTGCATACTACGGCAGATAACTACGTGTCGTGATAAACCTCCTCGCCCGACCCGGGTTTGAAGCCGAGCACTAAAATGGTTTGCGTAGGACCGCATAGGTAAAATGGCTGGGGTTCGAAGATGCGCATGATATGAAAACCTTAACACAAAGGGGAAACCAACCAATGCTTACAGAAAAACCACATAACCTCCCCTTGCAGACCCATCATCACACACAGGGAAGCTTGGTGCAGGCAGTGTAACGGCTGCCTGCACCAAACCCCCACCCACTATGCGCAAAGGTGCACACCAACGACCGCGGGTAGAAAAATACTCTGTGGGTCAAAACGCCCCTGCTAACAGTCAAGATTAAAAACCCCCCCACCTATATAGGCACGAAAAAATAACGGAACAGGAACACAGCCGGGGAAAACAAACTACCGCAACCAAAACTGACCGCATAAAACCTTATCAAATGTCTCAACGAAATGGGAGAAGGTGAGTAAAACCTACCTGGCACGGATGTATCTGACATGGAGATGCTTTATAGGCTTCACGGTGGAGACATCTACACTGAATGTACCGCAACGAGGGACGGGGCGAGCGCGACAGCATGACAATGATGGGCACGACAGTTAGAAAAAAATAACAATAGAATAATAACCTGCCTCCCTGCATATATAGAAATGGTCCACACGTGTGAAACGCAACATATCAGACGAGAACCTATTCTGGATCGCAAGGTGCAACGTAAAACCTTCCGCAATGGTGAAAGGCCATAACCTAAAACCTCCGCAGTGATAGGCAAGGCAGGAAAAACTAACAATCAGACGTTGGAGGTAAAACCAATCGGAAGGTGATAGCTCAAACTCTTCCGCAACGGTGGAGAGTCATAACAAAAATCCATCCATGAAGCTCGAATCGGAAACAAAACGACTTTACGTCGGAAAGGCTAGCACTTTTCCCACCCGCAACGTCGGAACTTTAAAGCGTACCCCTGCCCGCAACGGCGGGTCCTAAGTCGGAATCAGAAAACTTTTAGATCGGAGAGGTAAGAGTTTTAGCAGCCGCAACAACGAAGAAAAATATGGTAAAAGGCTCCGATACAAAGCCAAAATATAGCCGAAACACATGAATCGGAAAGAAAGTGAAAACCCATCCGTAACGGCGGACAAGAAGTTACAATTGCCTTGATGCAGAACCAAACATGGCAGCCGACGGATCGGAAGGAAAGTCAAAGGCCAAAACCAAAGATCCATCCACAACGGCGGAAGACCAAACGAAAGACCCATCCACAATGGCGGAGAAACAAAACAAAACATCCTCCGATTCCAGCATGTTTTCAAATGCGCTTAAGGGTAGCGATAGAACTTGATCAAAAGTGGATTACTTAAGGCATCAGAGGAGGAATCAAAACAATGGGTAGCTCATGAGCAAGGCCATTCTGAAAGTTCTTAGACCAATTTCAAGAGGGAAATCCAACTGATTCAAGCAAAGGAGGGTCCTAAAATTTTTTAGAATTTTGGGAAATTGTTGCAGCTGCAACAATTGGCGACTACCTGGTGAACCCCAGATTTCTGAATTAACTCCTTCCCAGTGCAAGACCATCTGAATAAAAGTCGAAATCTTCTAGATGTCTTTATCCTTGGACTGGCCAACTTAAGCATTTAAATCATTAAGAAGTAGTGTATTCTTTGGGAAATGGTAACATCAGAAATATTGCAAGTCTGAATAACTCTTTTGAGGCCAAATAAGTGAGGTTTATTTTTCCTGTCCTCAAGTAATTTACAGCTTGGACACCACAGGATTGTAACATAGAGTAAACAGTATTATCCTTTTGTTCCTCATTCCCATGCCAACTGCACTTGTGTGCCTTTTGAACTTTAGTTCTTTTGATATGAGTCCTCCTGCAAGCCTTTCTTACTGAATTTTAATTCAGGATCCTCTATCCCATAGTGTCCTTTTGTGTGAACAATGTATTTCGTATTTCAGTTCACGGACGGAGAGGATCTTGTGGCCATTTAATACTTCATGCTTTGATATTTTGCTTTGATATGTATTGTTTTTCCTTAAGGAGTTTTGACTCTTGATAGCTTTTGCTTTTCTGAATATATGTCATGGGATCATTTATATATGATGTACTGTCTTACTCTGCTTCCTTTCCGTGGGTTTTTTTGCTGTCACCCCCTTGGATATTTAAGATGTGAAATGGATGGAGCCTTGAAATAGTATTCCAGATTTCTTTTAATTCTAAGCTATTTACAGGGGTTAAGTAAGACTTCAATGAATGCATTGCCAGTTAGGAACGCTGCTACTAGAAGACATTCTATACTTTAAAGCATAGTCTTTTGCTCAAGATTTCAGTTAATAAAGAACCCTAATGTTTCCATTGCACCCAAAAGTTTGCCTCTTTATTCAAAACCAAACGAAATGCTAGCAAAGCAATAAAATAAAACAGCGTCAAATCAAATAATCAAAAGAAAAAGCATCAAAGCATTAAAGAACACAAAACAATTTATTTATGTACAAAGCAAAAAGAAGAGAAAAAAAAAATTTTGCCCACTCCTAATTTTTTTTTTTAATCTAGAGAGCTAAAGGGTGGGCTGGATCATAGACATGGGATATCTAACCATGGTCTAGCTGGGCTAGTTTTGCAACTGAACGCATGTCTACTATCCTACAATCATCTCTTACAGCCTGAGGAGGTTGAAGGAGCTCAGGCTGAATATCAGTCACAGAACTGGCCTTTCTTGGAGTAAGATGTCTCAACTCAAACTTAGTCAGATAATTTCCCAAGACAGACTCAGTAGATTTGTTTCCCTCTCCTAGCTTAGTGACATTGTGCTTCATGTAGGGTTCTCTTAATATCTTAATCAGGTTTGGGCTGCCCTTCTGAGGTAACCACAAGTGAGACCAATCTGAAGCAAAGTACCCATTTAGTCTTGCTGTCCAATCTCGGTTCAGGATCATTCCATAGCCATCAGGTATGTTTGCTACTACAATATCAATGTAATGACATATCCTTTTATTTGCAGACAATCGAATCAGAACATTCTCCATCTCCCCCACTACTTTGACACTACTCTTTTCTAGTTGAGTGACGTCCCAAATAGTAGGTTTTAGCTGCCCATTAAGTTTTTTCCAAACTGCCAGAGGCATAACATTCATCGATGATCCAGAGTCCACCAAACAATTATGCACCTTATGATTCAAAATTTCAAGAGTCACAAGGAAAGGTGGGGCGCTAGTTTTCCTTGTCCTAGTTAATTCGATCTTTTCTTCCATAGGTTGGTTTTTTGTGGGCATCTCCTCTTTAAGTTTGTCATCTTTTCCTTCCTCATCATCTTCCACAGGTTTGGCAGGTTCAATTAGTGGCTCTGTTTCTCGTTTGCAAGTAGTGGCTTCAGGTGTGTTATCTTTAGCATTCACATCTACTTTCCTCTTGACATTCTCTTGCAAATTTTTAACCTTTGGAAGTATTGCATTGTCCTTAATTGCTAGGTTCTTATCTTTTGTGGCTATAGGTGTATATTGAGATCTAAGAGCATCTTCTTCTGTGTTGAAAAGCGAAACACCCTTCCATGAGAACATGGTATCATCATCTTGCTTCTCTATGGTCTGTTCTTTTCCTCCTTCTTCACCCTTGTCTTCAGTTAATTTGGACTTCAACAACTTATTCATTACCAAAGACATTGAATTCAACCATTGAGGGCACTTTTTCTTAGAGTGAGGTTGCTGGTGAAAAGTACAGAAATTATCCCCCCCTATTTCTGTTATATTTTATTACGGCTAAATTTGGGGGAGGGATTTTCCATTGGTTATTATCTTCTCTTTTCGGATAGTGGGGCTTATAAGTTTTCTGAATGTCCCTTTCGTTTTCCAGATCTATTATTCGATTGGAAAGCTTCTGCATCGTTTTCATCATTCCCTCAAAATCATATGAGTGCTCCTTTTTTGGTTTGGACAACACCAAAGCTCTTCTATCTATAGTTTTCTCTCCAGGTATATCAGGATAATCTTCTACACTTTCCCTCTCAGCCTCTACTCTTTCGGCCTCTTCATAAGTCTCTACCAATGTGGGTTTGGCTTTCATCTTGGCAAACATGGCCAGCTCAGGCCCTAGGGCTGAGGTATAATACTCAATTAAGACCTTGTCTGAAGGTCTGTCAGCTTCAGAGAAGTTCTTTAGGTATATTGAAAATCGTTGAGTGAAAATATGTGCCTTCTCATTCTTCTCTTTTCTTAACAAACCGAGACCTTTCATTAATGAGGCATGCGTTTTTTGGGTGGTGTATTTACTTCTGAAAACATTCTCGAAGGTGTCCCAATTAGGAATCGAATTTGTAGCGAGACTGAAATACAAGGATGTTGCTGCTCCTTTCAGGGTGTGAGGGAACCGTCTACATAGCACATCTTCATATTCCCCAGCCCTTAGCCCTTCTAATGCTAGATAAAAGCTTTGCAAGTGGTCGCCTACAGCAATCCTTTCTTTGGGGTCAAACTTAGGCAAAAGCTTGTCAAAGGATTGAGGCAGGTTATGCAAAGGTGGTGTGAGGTTCAACAGAGACCTAGATCTCCATGCTGGTAATGGGTTGGGATGATTTACATTGATTCCAGCCATAGGCACAGCTATAAGAACAAGAGTCTGAGCAAAGAACAACACCGGATGAGAACAGGCTTCCTCACTTCAAAGGTATAACCGAAACCTGTAAGTACTTGGGTCAAGCTGGAAGCTTCAAATATCTGCTGGTAAGGTAATCTTGGGAAAAATAATTTTCCACGGCCAGCCATTCACTGGCGGCCCTCCTTCTAGCGCCAAAACTGTTGAGGCCTGGAAATTCGCAGGTGACAACAACAAGGGATTCTCCCCAATCAACGTTCCCAATTAGCCCGTTGATCATTTGGAGTGGGGAATCCCTCCAGTTTTTGCGGTCCGGCTACCGTAGGTCAAAGTGCCAAAACAAAGGTTTTACCGGTTGCGGCCCGGTCCACCGAGTTTTTGTATTTTTGACTTAATGTATGAAATGCAAAGGCCTAGTTAACAAAGCAGGGTGATCGAGATGCAGGGAGCGGTCACAATGTGATGCACAGGTTCTTACCTCTCGTCTTAGGCTCACAAGCATCTGCATCACAGATGCAAGAATGAAACAAACTAACTATCCATCTAACTAACTATCTATCCACCTATCCCCGGGGAGCCAGAATATGATTTATTTATGAGTAATGTGAATTATTCATTTATTATAAACAGAAATTACAGGTAGCTGATATTTTTCTCTACAACACATGAAAGATTAAAGATATTTCAACAATTAGATAGCCAATTGTTTCATAAGCAGCATACATTACTCATAGTGGAAATCTTCATGAAATAAACCGGAAAACATTCATACAAGAACATAGGTTCAATGAGTTAGAACGGTCTCACAGTTAATGGACATAAAGCTAAAAACGAAATAGTTCCTCTTCAACAAATATATAGCACAACATTTGAATATTCCACTAAGCTTTCTCCAATAGGCAAACTGTAATTTTCTATTGCAAAAGGAAATAGTTCTTCTTACAATATGTCTTCACCAGTCTCACTGGGAAAAAGCCCTTTTCCCTTCTAAGTCTTTTACATTTATACAAAAGGGTCAGACTGTTGGGCTGCCCAAAGTGACCTTTGGGCTTCCCAACCTCTCGTCTCCCAACGTTCTACTTTTCTTAAATGTTTTACAAAATAGTTACAAATTACAATAATGACCAATCCTTCATGAGGAGGGGCCCACTTGACTGTCTAGAAACTTCTTCCACTCTGCAGCTTCCTTAGCGATGCCTTCAAAAGCACAAGGTTCCAAAAATTGAATATTTATCTCAAACTTCTCAGCTTGATTCTTGATAGTCTCGACCCTGGATGTACTCAATTGGAGTTGATCTTCCAGAAGCTGTACACTGACAGCTGGATGATCTACTTCGCTTCTCAAAATCAGATCATCCAAGGCTTTGATATCCTGTACCCTAGCTTCTTCCTCCTAGAATCTCTTCTACAATAGCTCCACAAAGGTATCGTGATCTGGGAAAGCTTCAAGCCTCTCTGCAGCTTCTTTCTGGCATCGGTTGTATGTAATGAGAAGTCTTCTGCAAAACTCGGTGCATAATCCCTTTGTCTTTTTTACTGCCTTCTTGAAGTCTTCAGCGGTGTTAATAGCAAACTCCACTAGGTTGTAGTCCCGTTTGAGGGCCGGCTGGTCTTTTGAAGGTAGATCCACTGGGGTTTCTTCGTTGTTCTCCAACCTTGCCATTATTGCAGTTAAAACCTCTAGAACGTCCTGGGATTGGTCCATTCTAATGCTATTCAACCAGTCTTCAAACAAGAATACTTGGGCTTCTGGCAGGTGATAAGCCAAAGCCACATATCCAGGGCTAAATGCAGCATAGCCCTGTCCTTCAACATTTCCCAGAATCATTGTGGTTACATCTTCCTGGAGAAGAATCCAGCCTATTACTTCAGAGCATGGGAATAGCTTTGGTCTAGTGGCAACTTTCATGAGAGAAGATTTCTCTATGTTAGCATAGATGGATTCTTCTTCGAGGCCCATGTCAGGAACCTCCCTGCGAGAAATCAATCTATATATTTCACCCCATTTGTACTCGGGTTCAACACCAGAAACACATTGAGTGTCTTCATATATGTATTCGGTCTTCGTGACAACCTCTACTTCTGGCCCTTCTTCAACCACAGGGGCCTTCTTCTTCTGCCTCTTGGACATGGTGGATTCGAATTCTTCTTGCCATATATAACATTATAACATTGAGAAATTCAAGGTGCAGACATTTATATGACAATGTGCAGCATTTTACTTCTTCAATGTGTATTAAGATAGCAATTTGTTAGAGAGATAAATGTATGCATGGATAGCCTAAAATGGCCTAACTAATCTGAACTGTTACAACCAAAGTGCAGCATTTAATGACCTTGTCTATATCTAGCATGATGCAAATATGTCACATCTAGTAAAAAATAGCAATCTGCTACTACTGTATGATATTGAACAATTATATCAGCCATATTCAAGATGACAAAGAAATCTACATCAATAAACCACCCATTTCTACTTTCTATGCATGCCATTATCACGTCGCTGCGCGGGACTGACAAGGGACAAAACCCAGGTGATTTTTACAATGGCACCTTACAACGAACAGCACGCTCAATCTAATGGTCAACAGACTAAATGCGAGGGATACATCACTCTTCCCCCCACTGGCTTGGGTTCAAAACACAAACAACAGTGCGTGGCATGGCACAGTGAACCGCCTGCTATTCGAAAGTGCGAGCTTCTATGGCATGAAAAAACAAACCCCTGTGCATAGTACAGCAGATAACTACGTGTCGTGATAAACCTCCTCCCCCGACCCAGGTTTGAAGCCGAGCACTAACATGGTTTGCGCAGGACCGCATAGGTAAAATGGCTGGGGTTCGAAGATGCATACATCTTTACCTTTTTAAAGGCAACAATGGTTTGGGGTGGCATGCATCAGGACGCTGTGCAAACTTCAATAAAATTCCATTTAATTTTGGTAGATGGATTGAATTTAAAATTTAAACTGAAACAATCTTAGCTAGCAAATCAATTTTAAATTTGAATTCTCTCTGTTGATTTATATAGTCTAGGAGCAGAGCATCATCCCATTATTGTTTCCTCAATCTCTGCATGTGCATTCGTCTAACGATTCGACGCAGATGCTTAAAACGCAACTTGGAAGTGAAAGTTCAAGGAATACCGCAACATCATGTTGCACATGGCCATCTCACCAGGAGTAAGCTATCTATCCAACCATTTGCACGGGAGCCCACTTGACTCTGTCCTATAATAGATTACTCCATTATCTTTCTGTGACAGTGAGACCAAGAACAACAAATTCTTGCTTCTTTTCTTGCATTTTCATTGCAGATCAATTCTACAACAAACTATTATTACACTCTGATATAATGCAATAATCAAAAATACTAATTTACCAAATCAAATTGAATCTACTGATTGAACCGATCGAAACCTAATATGAAATTGTGTTCTAAGAACTTGTAATTTGATATTCAATTGTTATGGATTTGATAATGTCTATGTTCTCAGTGTATGCTAGTTTAAAACTTTAACCTCCGTAATCATGAAGAATAAAAAATCCAAGGCTTAAACTTGGATCGAGTTCCATAAAACAAACACAAACGAAAGAATTAATTGTTACAAAAAAGTTGGTAAAACGTTCCAAATTTTAGATCTTTCGAGTTAATTTTATAGAGTTGACTAAAATTCTAAATATATATTTGCAATTTTCATAAAAATTACAATCAAAACTTATAATTTTAAAATTACACTTAAAAAACAAGAATTCATTAAAAAAAAAGTTTATCCCAATAAACCATGCCCTTGTATTCATATAGTTATTATATTCCCGTGACTCATTTATTATTACAAATTATTTAAGAGGAATAAAATAATGTTACATCGCTAGACCATCAAACTTTATCATGAATCGGATACCACTGAGAAGGTAGGGACAAGGGTTATTTTTTTCAGAGGAAATCTCCACAGAAAACCCAGCAATACTTCCCCACATTAGTGGATGATAGAGGTGGTAAACCGCCGACCATCCTCACAGATGGCCTAACCCCGAAGGACTCAAGCCTCGAACCCGTGACCTCTCCCCGTACCGAGAGAGTGTGCTCATGTCTTACCAATTGAGCTAACCCTTGGGGCTAGGGACAAGGGTTATTGTAATACGCATTGCACTGCTAAAGAGAATGAAAGGTTTTTTCCACTAAAAAAAAAGTTGCATTTCATCACATTAACATGGCCGACATGTTATACGATTTTTTTTAATAATTGTCCCAAAAAATAATGGTCAAAATAAAAAAGGAAAAAGTTGTATCTCATTGCGTTAACATGGCCAACAGGTTATGCTATTTTTTTTGAATAATTGTCTGAAAAGTAATGGTCAAAATAAAGAAGGTTAGCTAATGAAACATAGTTTTTATATGCCATTACCATTTCCACACACGTACACATCAATGGTCAATACGCTATTATTATGGAATAACTTTTTAGAAAACCAATTATGAACATGAAAGTGTTCACTTCAAGGATCCAATGTGGGTAAGACCCTATTTCACTTTGAAGAGCTATGATATATTTTTGACATGTTAAAATAAATTATTATTTTTATTTGAAAATATAATAATATATAATATTATATAAACATAATGTAATTTAATTAATAATTTATTTGATATTATAATATATTATATTTAATATTATATAATTCTTCAATATGGTGATAAAATTTACATCTTTTTATTTTAGTTTTTAATATACAATGTTTAAATTTAAATAATTCAAAAATTTATATAATTTTTTTTCATAAAAGTAGAAAATATCTAATAATATGAAGAAATCAATTGCAATACATTATAATTAATGGTAATTGAATCACAAGTAATAAAACTTTTAATCAAAAAATCAAGGTTAGATGAAAATGAAATACAATCTAAAGAATGTCCAATGAACATAGAGATTTCTATATACGAAAGAAGGAGTGAATCTAAAAAATGTGTTCATGAATACCAAAGCTATTATCTTTAATCACTTCAATAACAAACTTCACTCTTTTCAAAGAAGAAGCAAATAAATACTTATAAAATAACACAACAAAAAAACATTCTCATGTTGCACATACCTGAAAAATCATTCAACCACATGAACAACCCGACCAATATTGAGCTCCACTAAGGGAAGGAATCCCTTTATATATGTTTTTGGTCTCTTAGTGTTGCAAACCAGAGGAGAGACCTACTCCCCTAGAGTAAATAATCATTAGGGAGGTGTCTTTTTTTGCCTCTAGTGGCGATGTGCACTTATGCAAGTGGGTGGTGTATAACTGGTGATGGTGCAAACGTGTTATTCCTTTGCTTAGGAGGAGCCCATGGAGTCTAAAGAGGGTATGATATACCCTATGAATGAATAAGGAAAAAAGGGTGGAATTAGCTTGAGTAGGGGTCGGCGGTGACGATGGAAACAACATGTGCAAGGGTCAAACTCGACAATGGAAGTAACCTGAGAAAGGGTAAAGTCTCTGGCCATGAGCAAAGAATTCAAGGAATACCGCAACATCATGTTGCACATGGCCGTCTCACCAGGAGTAAGCTATCTATCCAACCATTTGCACAGGAGCCCACTTGACTCTATCCTGTAATAGATTACTCCATTATCTTTCTGTGACAGTGAGACCAAGAACAACAAATTCTTGCTTCTTTTCTTGCATTTTCATTGCAGATCAATTCTACAACAAACTACTATTACACTCTGATATAATGCAATAATGAAAAATACTAATTTACCAAATCAAATTGAATCTACTGATTGAACCGATCTAAACCTAATCTGAAATTGTGTTCTAAGAACTTGTAATTTGATATTCAATTGTTATGGATTTGATAACGTCTATGTTCTCAGTGTATGCTAGTTTGAAACTTTAACCTCCATAATCATGAAGAATAAAAAATCCAAGGTTTAAAATTGGATCGAGTTCCATAAAACAAACACAAATGAAAGAATTAATTAATTGTTACAAAGAAGTTGGTAAAACGTTCCAAATTTTAGATCTTTCCAGTTAATTTTATGGAGTTGACTAAAATTCTAAATATACATTTGTAATTTTCATAAAAATTACAATCAAAACTTATAATTTTAAAATTACACTTAAAAAACAAGAATTCATGAGCAAAGTCTCTGAACAAACCATAGTCATAGTCATAGTCATGCCACCCCAGACCATTAATGACTCTTGGCCATGTCTCTGCTCATGAGCAAGGCCATTCTGAAAGTTCTTAGACCAGTTTCAAGAGGGAAATCCAACTGCTTGAAGCAAAGGAGGGTCCTAAATTTTTTTAGAATTTTGGGAAATTGTTGCAGCTGCAACAAGAGTATACAAAGCTTTAAAGTGTTTCAACAATTTGTAGAGTTTTAAAGAGTTTAAAAGACTTGCAGTGTTTATAGAATTTATAGAAGTTTTATAGTTTACAGAGTTCATAGGGTTTTTAGGCTAGCATTTTCAAACTTGTTATATAGAAGATTGGGGTTATGTATTGCTTATTTCAAGATCTTGAATGAGATTAGAGAGAGGAAGTTATAGCTCATTAATATTTGGCAGTGTGTATTCCCTAGAACACGTTGATTTCTGTTGTTCATAGATAAATCTCGTAGGTCAGTCGAATTGGAGTGAAATGTGGTTTTGTCTGAATATTTTCAATTTACTTTTGTGAGCATAGAATACAAGTGGAGTTGTTTCTTTTGTTAGTAAAAAGGCAAATTCATTTCTGTAATTATTTGTGAATGATAGCGTTGGTATGAATTAGGGTTAGTTCTTGAAGAAGAGCCATTGTATTTAGTATAGAGTTCTTTATGGATGATGAGTGCAGTCTTAGAGGTTGTGTTAGAATGGTGTAAGACACTAAGATTGATCAAATAACATTCCTTTTGTAGGCAGGTTTGAGAGCTGAAGATTTCTCTGCACAAGCCTGGATTTCCTTTAACGAACCATTTGATTGCTTGATTGCTCTTTTGGGAAAATAGATTAACAATTAGTATAGTTTGAAATTGCTGTAGGTTTTATTAATTGGATTTGATAAACTTTTGGACTGTAAAATAGTACTCAGCAAGCTGATTTTTTTTCCTTAGATTAGACTTAACAACTTTTGGTCTTGGTTGTTCAATAGAGTAGTTAGTTTCATAAACTACATTCTTTTTCTTTATACATGAGCAGATCAAAATTACCCTAGGCATGAGCTTGAAACCATTTTGCCCTGCACACATGGTGTAGTGACTCAAAGTTTACGTATCCTGGTTGATAATTAAATTGAAGGTAAATTAAGTAGCAATAATTTTACCCAGCATTTTGGCACCGTTGCCGGGGAGTTGCTCCAAGGTAAGCTGATATTTTGCTCATTTTCTATGAATTTGTTGGCTGTGAAGTTCAGGTAGATAGGAGTTGATAGGTTTCCTTTACATTACACAATAAGGTGGAGGGGAAACGATAAGACGCAAAGAGGAATTCACTATGGGATTCGCATGGTGTAACAGCCTGACGCATCCACTTTAGTGGGTTGCCCCAAATCCTTGTTGTTTCCTTCACGTAAGTGTGTTTTCTTTTTCACATGTTTGATTTATTTTGCTGCAAAAGTCTGTTTACCTTTCCTGTAGGGCGTATTTACTTTCTTGCAATTTAATTTCATGCAAGTGTGTTTTTATTTTTGCAAGTTTGGGTGTGTTTACTTTCCACAATTTAATTTCAAGAGTGTTTTATTTTATGCAAGAGCGGTGTGTGTTTGATTAGCATAAATGTGTTTTTAGTGGTAGATACTCTTGATTAGAATCATTTAAAACACATATAAACCAAATAAAAATAAAATCTTGGGTACTGTAAGAGCCCCAGACACCGATCCTTGTGCGAGACATAAATAAAACAACCGACAAAAATGGATTCAGAAGTAACCATCAATTTGGGAAAACTTTCTCAAATCCTAGCTGCAATTGGGAATTATTCTTATCAGGTAGAATACATCTTGACAGCAGTTAAGAGTTTATCTACCTCTCCTGACATAACAAATGAACCAAAGTCCCAAGAGCCACAAAAAATATTTATTTTCAAATTGCAGAGGAAATTGACAACTTGGGGATTACATCTGATGGAAAGCAGCCTAAAATTGAGGAGGTATTAGCAGATCCTCTATGTACTTCCGAAATCAATCAATCAGAAGAAGGGGATCTACATGATATGATGAAGGAAGGTGAGTACCAGGACTACTTTGAAAGTTGGTTCCAAGAGGTTACCAGACTACAACACCATTTCCTCTTTCAACACCTTTTGTTGCAGAAGCAAGTAAGTCGGTTGGTTCTCCATATCCAGGTAATCATTGCAACAACTTTTTCATATATGGATAAAGGTATATTTTTAATCTTACTTCGCACTTGGTTACATTGGAAGAATTCATATACTTGAATAGAAATGTTTTCTTTCTTCTTAGGTAGAATAGGAAAATATGTATATAAATAAAAAAGGTGCATGTTTAGTTTAGAAATTAATGCAGCTTCGTTGTTTATGTTATTTTATTTTATTTTATTTTCAATAAAATGATAAGATCTTTAACCAGAATTTATACCTTCTCTCCAATCCATACTTTCAGAAAATTTATTATAACAACAGCTCATAGCCTATAAAAAAGGAAAAATACCATTAGGTGGATGGGACCATATGAAATTGTGACTGTTTTTTATAATGGTTCTGACAAGATAAGGACAATAGATGATGAACAAGCTACATTTGTGGTGAATGGACACCGGTTGAAGGTATATCATAAACCTCTTTCTAAGCAAGAATTCATTCGTAATATGAGTCAGCAATTTGAACTAGAGTTGGTAGGTGAAGAAATGACTTCTTCACCCCCTACTTTCTTGCAGTGACATCCAATGAAATTGTTTATTTGTATATATGTACAGGAGTTTTTTATCAATAGGTTCTTTTTTAATGATGCAGGTACTTTATTTGGTGAGGTTCAGGGTATTTTTAAAAAAGGGAAGTCTTTTTGTTACCGTTCCTACTTCAGACCATTGATTCCTCTTACAAAGAATTTTCAAGGAATGTTTTAATTTGAATTAATCTCTGAGAAACACTTTGAATATTTTTGGTTTCACTGGGTAATTGGAATGCATGTGTCAAATAAATGAAAGTGTGTTCTGCTCTACCTAATAGGACACGTTGTTTTCAGTTCAGTTTTTTTTTTCAGACTTGTCCTCTTTATTCATAAAGGTACCTATCTACCTAGCATTGCCTCCATTAGTAATTTAAGCTTCAAGGGGGTTTTACTTATGAACTCATGGGATACTAGTGCCATTTGACTTGGTTTCACACTAGAATGAATGAGGATTTTTTTTTTCCAAGTAATAATAGCTATGGACATTGAGTTATTATCCAAACAGGCACCATCATAGGGAATGGTTTCCAGGACTAAGGAATCTTTTTTATTATTATCTATTGACTTCCATTATATTAAATATATACATATATACATTTTTTTCTCCAACCACTTCATGTCTTTCACTTTATACAGTTATAGGGGTTAGTTGTTCATTCGGACAAATCTTTATAGGCATGTTTCAAGAACACTCTTCCAATTTTAATACCATCCCACTCCTAGAGGGCTTTCAGAGCTGCTCCCCCACTCATCTATGCATAAGCAAATTATAAAATTTATCTTTAAGATGAATTGGGACAAGGGCCTCTGGTAGAAAAAGGGTGTAAGAGGTTAACCCGTTGGGATACTGCACAGGTCCGCTGGCAGTGGGTACCGACCTGTGGTATAAACAGGTAAACCCATCAGGGTACTAAATAGGCCTATTGGCAATGGGGCATTCTGCCTGTGGAAGAATTTTCTTAGGTATTACAGTTACCCCACCGGAGTACTGATCAGGCTTGCTAGTAGTGGGTTCTGACTCTGATATCTATTTTAAAAGCCTCATTTATACTTGTCTGTGTGAACAATGTACCTGTGTAAATGTTAGAGAGAAGTCATGTGGGGTTAAATGAAATTTAAGGGAGCTATTTGTAATATCCAGTTGATAATCATTTTTAGATGCTTTAAGTCTTTGTTACTTGATCTTTATTATAGAAGAGGTTTATGCCTCTAGAGTGTACTAACGTTTAGTGATTCAATGAACAGAGCTGTGAACCTTATTTTTTTTTTGCCACTCAAACTTTCTTGTGTAAAGCTGAGTCAAGTTGGCTAGTACACTATTTTGGGCCTCATTTGGTACTCCTCTTGTCTTGTTTTTAGAAGGCACATATTTTGGTGAAGAATTTCTCTATGGATAAAGAGGAAGAAGTCCGTGCTTGTGGGTTGAAGTTTTGAATATTTTTAATAGTTAGATGCAAGAGTGAGATTGATAGTCTATGCATTGTTTTTAATTCTGTTTTTGTATTGACAATAATGAATAGTTTTATGAATTAGCTTTGTTTATGTGTGGTCATATGAAGAAGAAACCACTGAATAATGGTAACTATGCAAGGGGCCTGCTGGATAAAACAAAATTTTCAGGCAGTTTTAATTGTCTTTTCAACCCACAAAAGTTGGACATTTTGAAGAAAGACAGTTATTTGCCCTTGGTTATAACATCATCACCCTGCTGGCAATCATTTCCACCCTTGTAAGCTTGAAAATAATTCTGTGTCTGGACATGAAAATACTAGACTCAGACTGGATCAGGTATTGGAATAAGTTCTGCAAAATTGGTAGATTGAATTTTAAAGGTAATGTTCAGAATGTTGGAGTAATCTTTACTGTTAAAAGACAGGTATCTTTCTAATTTAAAAAATTGGTCAAATTATGAGGATTTACTTTAACACATTATATTCCATAGAGTTGATAAGCCACCTCTCCTTTGTAAGTAATTTAATGACATATACACCTTGGCAAAATTTTATTTTATATTATTGATTATTTTGTATCAATAAATCATACACCATCGCTTATGTTTAGTTTGCCATTTTTAATTGTTATGTCATTAATTTACTAAAATCCAAAACCTGAATTCCTGGCTGTGAAGGGTGAAAAAGGATTTTCAACACTATGGATTAGAGAAGAATTTATCAATCCTTTAGTAATTATCACCAAGCTCATTACTTGTGAGGGTCGAATATCTACTTTCAAATCCTGTCACTTTCGATTGCTTGCACATTCTGAATTCGATGGATGAGCAATAATTAATGGAAATTGTGCAAAGAACCTACTGGATAGAACATAATTTGTTTTTAGCCAACCCTAGTTTTCTTCTTCAACTTACAAAAGTCTGAAATTTAAAAGAAGGCTATTCATCTTTTCCATGGAGCATTTTTACCTACAACATCTCCAATTTTGATGGCAGCAACCTTCCGCCTTTGCAAACTTGAGCATATTTCTTCATTTAAACCATGAGAATGCTGGAACAAGTGCTGGGTAAGGTACTAGAAAATCTGTAAACTGTGTGAACTAAATTGCCGAGCTAATTTTCAGAACATTACTTAAGGTTTGACTGCTGAAATCCAGGTATATTTTTAATTTTAAAATAGCTCGATAATATGAGATTTCCCTTGAATATTTATACTTCATAAAGCTATTAATTTTAAAGCTTATTTGTTTTGATTGGCTTAATGATTGGTTCCTCAGTCTCATATAGATGAATCTTTTTATTTTATAATAAAAGTCACATATATATTATAATCTGTTTGATGTCATACATTAAAAAGAGAATTTATAATGGCAAACTTCATTTTTTGGTTAATGACAGATTTTATACAATAATTTGTGTCCTGAATTAGTTTACCACATTGCCATTGTTTATATATGACATTATCATTTTAATAGGTGAAAAACATTTTTGCCAATTCCCTTGATCTTACCTCTTTGAAAATTTAATCTTTCCTAAGATCAAATTGCATGTTCCATGCAAATATAACATTTGAACTCATTTTTCTTATTATATAATCTTTCCATAAGTTGGTCTACCTTATTTTTGAAAGCATGTGGTTGTTATCATGTTAATTTTCACTTTAGTCCTTCAATGTCAAATCATATGGAGGATTCTTCATTGTCATTCCATTCCTCATCATACCAAATACCAAGATATGATCTCAGGTCTGTCAAAAATCAGTTACCTCTTCAAATCTAGGCATTGAATGTTTCAAACAATGGAATGTTGAATTAAATGAACAATTGCGAGAACATATTGGACCGATTTGTCAAACAAGAAAATGCAGTTTTGAAGGCTAAAGTAGCATCTTTGCAAACCTTAGTTGATGACAGTACTGGATCCAATTGTATCCTCAGGAAGCAGTTAAGGAAAAAGGACAAACAGCTTGAAAAATTGATCAATGTATAGCAGAAAACAGTTCCATCTCCTCCTCAAGTACAAGTGTTGTTTAACATTTCAGCTTCAGTTTCTGGAATTTAACCCAAAGTTTGGTCATCACTTTTGCTTTTCAATTTTGTATGCCTGGGGAAAAAATTTCTTGCATTGGGACATGCAAGGTCTTCAGTCTGGGGGAGATGATGACCTCCTGTTTTTTATTGTCTACCACCCTATTCCTAGTTCAAAGCTATATGAGATCAAGTATATTTGACTTTATTTTGTTGTGTTTTGTGCTTGAATATGCATTTTCAAGGGTAACATTCCAAGATGCTTTAACAGGTGAATTCTTGAAATTTCTTATTACTTTATTTATCATTTTGTTGGGTTTCAATTCATAAATGAAAGTTTAGTTTTTAATTAAATGCTGATTGATTGACAAGCTCTTATTTCCCACACAGTGGTTCTTTTGGTTGCTCGATCCAACACTTGTTCCAACACTTAACGAGCATATGTTGACTGATTCATATATTTGGGGGATTCATTTGTCCAAAATTACACATAGATTTTATGCTTGGTCATTTAAACATGGATTATGAGCTATCATTCATCATTCAAATGCTCTGTTTCCTCCAGAAGTCGTGGCCCTAATCTCAAGCAATCTAGCAATGGCATTCCTGTCATTAATTAGGAACCTGATTTCGGGCTCAATTTCTGAGCAATTGGTTGAGAATTATTCAAAACGGTTCAAAACCCACTTCATAAATGGCCATGTTTACCCCTAATCATGGGAAATTTTTAGAATTTCTGAACAAATGTGGAGAAATCCTTTCCAGAATAGACGTGGTTTTTCCAGATTTTGGTGTTGGTCGTTTTTTGGGTAGTTGCTCGAATTTCTAATTTTTGGGATGGATCTTATCCATCTATCCATGTATAAATAAATATTTAGAAGGATGAGATAGGGGAGATACTTTAAAACTCTGATTTTTAATTAATTGATCGACTGCTGCATTTGCTTTCTTAAAGCTTCAATTTCAGATCTGGAAGTGTTGAAGGCCTGGCCGACCTTCAACTCTTGTTATTTGTGAGTAGTTTTGTTTTGTTTTCATTGTTGTAAGCAAACTTGCATCATTTCTTCCTGATATTGTCTTTTATATATGTATGCCAGTAGCTTTATCAAATCACAATTTGGGAAATATATATGCTTACATTGAATTGGTTTATGTTATTGAATGCATGTGGACAGGTTTGGTTGTGTTACCGAACATACTTAAACAGAATATTTAATTACCTCCAGCTCTGTTTGTAGGTTGGATTTGGTGAAATATACAATTGAAGAATAGTGAGGGTAGATAGATATAGGTTTTGTTCTTCTTTCATTTCCAGAATTAGATCAGATTGTAGTACTGAGCATTGAATGATTAAACTTCTTATCCAGAGTTCTTATAGTTTACAGAGTTTACAAAGCTTTAAAGTGTTTCAACGATTTGTAGAGTTTTAAAGAGTTTAAAAGACTTGCAGCATTTATAGAATTTATAGAAGTTTTATAGTTTACAGAGTTCATAGGGTTTCTAGGCTAGCATTTTCAAACTTGTTATATAGAAGATTGGGGTTATGTATTGCTTATTTCAAGATCTTGAATGAGATTAGAGAGAGGAAGTTACAACTCATTAAAATTTGGCAGTGTGTATTCCCTAGAACACGTTGACTTCTGTTGTTCATAGATAAATCTCATAGGTCAGTCAAATTGGAGTGAAATGTGGTTTTGTCTGAATATTTTCAATTTACTTTTGTGAGTATAGAATACAAGTGGAGTTGTTTCTTTTGTTAGTAAAAAGGCAAATTCATTTCTGTAATTATTTGTGAATGATAGCGTTGGTATGAATTAGGGTTAGTTCTTGAAGAAGAGCCATTGTATTTAGTATAGAGTTCTTTATGGATGATGAGTGCAGTCTTAGAGGTTGTGTTAGAATGGTGTAAGACACTAAGATTAATCAAATAGCATTCCTTTTGTAGGCAGGTTTGAGAGCTGAAGATTTCTCTGCACAAGTAGGATTTCCTTTAACGAACCATTTGATTGCTTGATTGCTCTTTTGGGAAAATAGATTAACAATTAGTATAGTTTGAAATTGCCGTAGGTTTTATTAATTGGATTTGATAAACTTTTGGACTGTAAAACAGTACTCAGCAAGATGATTTTTTTTCCTTAGATTAGACTTAACAACTTTTGGTCTTGGTTGTTCAATAGAGTAGTTAGTTTCATAAACTACATTCTTTTTCTTTATACATGAACAAATCAAAATTACCCTAGGCATGAGCTTGAAACCATTTTTCCCTGCACACATGGTGTATGTAATGTCCCCGGTTTTGACCCCATTTGCATGATGTATATATTGTAATTAATTATGGTGAGGAGCTCAAGGCAAAAGCCCCACCATCGATTTGGTTGTGTATGTTTCGGCAATGGGGGATAATTGTCGGTGATATGTCGTGCTATAAGGCACATTATAATTCGGCATCATGTAAACCCGCACATCAATTAAAATAAACCACAACCAGCTACGGCAGTGCAACGTTGAATGAAAAGGGCATGGTTCCAAAGGATAAGGGGTGGGGGATGTCAAACCTTGGTTATGGGGGAAAAACCCATGTTCTACCACCTTTGTTGTTTGTCACCTTTTGTCTCATCCAACCTCTTCCAACCTCTTTAATGTTTTGATTGGGTAGCTGAGGAGTAATGGCTACTGGTGGTTGAGGCAGTTAATGCCTTTGGGAGTGGGGTGGCAGAACTGTCAGTCCTTTGCCCACCTGCTCACTCCACCCACGTTTTCCATTCTTCTCCCTCAAGCACTCTTCCCAGGCCTGTTCACTCTCACCACGATTTTTGTCTCTGTTGGCTCCTCACGCACAGACTCTGGGTGATTTTGGTCTCACGCATGAATTTTATTCCTCTCCACGAGTTGCTAAACGCTCAAGCACTTGCAATTCACGTCCTCCCGACTGCTGTGCATTCTCACGCAGAGAATTTCCCTCCCGTTTCTCATTTTCGCTCATAGGAATTTCCTGGGTTTTACCCACGTTGTTTTCCTCTGCGGATTGGTGAATGGAGTGGCTGAATCCTTTCCCCATGGGTCGAATTGTGGGTTCTGCGTTGATTATTACCCACGCCCAGGATGGGAGTCTGTAAATTTGTTTTCCAGCGTGGACTGTGTGAGTATTCCCATGGCTCAATTGCCTTGGATGAACTGTTGATTTTTCCCTGTTGTAAGTGTGTTTGCTGCTACGTTTGGGAATTTGTTGTATGTCGCTTCAGAATTCGTTTTCCCTGTTTAAGCCGTGACAGCTAAGTAATTGCCTGAGTGCAATGGTTAGTCTACGGACTGTGCTGGCTTGGCTTGTCTGTTGAAAGCCTGTGAAACCCAGCTGTGTTAGTTGCTGTTTATTCCCCTTGGCTATGTATAAGCCTGCAATTGACCCTTATTCCGGAGGAATCATGCCCAGCTCGGGGGTGGCAGCGTTGCTGAGAGATTGATGAGCAAGTTGGCCTATGGTTGGGTGGAATGTTGCAGCGACGTAGCTGGTTGTTGGTGAATTCTTCATCAAGAGATAAGTGTTGCTGTTTACTTCACCTCTGCAATTTATATACTGTATTATGTGAAAAGATGAACATGTTCAATGCTGGAATGTATGTTTGTTTCCGCTGTATAATTAAAGGATTATGCATCTGTGCATTCTTGTATGCTTGCCATTTCTGTTATGATGCCTGTTAAAGTTCCCAATTTCAGCATTTGTTTTCTGTCTATGTTCATGGGGCGGTTTGCCCAGTCTGTATTTGATGTTCGTCGCATCCTCTTCACCGGTACAAGGGATGGGGACGTGATAGAGTGGTATCAGAGCTCTGGGTTGCAGCAATGGGCCTCTATGGGCCAAGAAGGTGCAGTGACAGAAGGTAGAATTACCTTCTCTGTTCAGCAGAGCAGCAAAAATTTTGAGAAAATTTGGCTAAGTGTGAACAGTTGGGAGAACTGGCGAAGTTCCTACCCGCCGTTGCGGAAGGTTTCGTGAAGTTCTGCCGTTGCGGAAGGGTTCACGGAGTTAACCTCCGTCGTTGTGGGTGAGACAATGATCTTTCCATTCGCCGTTGCGGACGGCGAAGCAATCTCGCATCTGACTCGAGATCCGTCCGATCGCCGATGCCGTAGAAAGATTTAAAATTCGGCTAAGTATGTAATGGTCGGGCCATTGAAGGAAGTGAACTTCTGCCGTTGCGGAAGGATTGGTAAAGTCTTCCATCCACCGTTGCAGATGGAGAAGCAATCCTGCATCCGATGCGAGAGTCGTCCGATTGCCGACGAAGAAGAAATTTTGGAAAATTTGAAAATTTGACTAAGTGTTGGAGAAAGCAGAAGGGAGAGTTCTCCGACGTCCGACGTTACGAGAGTTGTCCAACGTCCGACGTTACGAGAGTTGTCCGACGTCCGATGTTACGAGAGTTGTCCGACGTCCGACGTAAGTACCAAATCGGAAGAGATGGCGAAGTGGGCGTTCGCTGGTGTGGATGAATTGGTGAAGCTCCTCGTCCGTCGTTGCAGAAGAGTTCTCAAAGTGGAAGAATCCCGGAAGTGCTGCCGTTGCGGACGGCCGAGTGATGTTGCATCTGATTCAAAAGCCGTCCGATCACCGATGCCGCCAAAAGGTTGGAAATTTGTTTAAGTATTGGGGTAGTCGGAAGAGTTGGGGAAGTCAACGTCCGCCGTTGCGGGTGAAGAAGCAATGAGGCTTCTGATGGGAAATTCTTCCGATGTCCGATTTGAGAGACAGCCGATGCCCGACGTGAAAATCGTTCTCCGTGAGTGCCGATCGGGAGAAGTAAAGGTCTGGCAAGCCGCCGTTGCGGAAGGTTGGAACTTCCGAGAGAGCCGATTCAGCGGATGTGATGATGGTTCTGGGAGCCGATGCATCGGATGGATAGATGAAGTGAGGGCCGATTCTGCAAGGGAGCAAATTTGGGGTTTTCCATGAGATTTCCTAGCCGATTTCAGTTGTTTTCAGGGGGATTTTTCAGCTGTTTTTCAGTGAATTTCAGGGCTGAGAAGGAGAAAAATGGCAGCGAGCTAATGCGCCAGATTGCGCAAAAATCATAGTTTAAAAAAAAAAAAAAAAAACGAGGGCATTGCCCTCGACCCGCCCTGCAGTGGGGTAGGGAAGCCACAAGGGGGCAAGCCCCCTTGACCCCCGTCGTCCCTTGAGACAGTCGTTCTTGTGGAAGGAGAATTTTGTGTTTTGGGGAAAATGGATCAAACCCAGAATTCATAAAGGGATGCCGAAAATGTAGCTGCCAAAATGGCTCTGAGATCATTAGAAGAATGTGAAAAATTCTACTTTGCAATAGTGTAATGAAAGTGCCGAGATTAGTGAAAGTCTTCATTCTTGGAAGTGATGTGGTTTTCACATCCGAGGTCGGAATGACGCATGTGAATAGGCGTTGGAAAGCTTATCCAGCAAGGAGCAAGGATAAGTGACCAGAATCTGAGCATGAAGCAGCAAAGTGCTAATGATGGCCGCTGTTATCAAATGGACAAATCTGGGCAGTTGCATGCCCAAGGGCAGCAAGGACTGTGAAGTCAATCAGTTGTTGGGTGGAAAAGGAGTTCCATGCAAGGATGAAAGGCTTGAAAAGGGAAGTTCTCCTTAAAACCCTATCTTGCTGACTTTAACTACATTTCCTAAGTTTATGCTTGAAATGCATGAGGATATGTATTGCATGCATAGGATATTACATGATTGGTGAGAATATTGGAAAATATATATTTATGATGTACCACTAATGATAATCATTGTTTTGATGTTGGCATTAGTAAACAAACCAACGATGACATGGACCCGGATGAATATGTTGCTGATGCTGATGAATGAGACCAGCAACCCAATGGAGAAGGGATAAGGCAACAGGTCCAAAACAAAAGTTGGTGAGAAAATGTGACAATCTCCTGCAAAGGACCACCACACTGGTCATGGAAAGGGTGTAAGTACGACCCATGCAGGTAAGAGTTTGCGTATGACAAACTCCATGGATTGGTCCAGGTAAGAGACCTCATACCATGTGAATATGGGAATGTAGAAAGGTGTCATGCCTATACATGATTAATGATATTGATTATAGTAATGCATCCTATATGAGGTAGCCATGGTTAGGCCATGGTATGGTTGAATGCATAAGTATTCCTGAATCAATGCAAGGTAGCGTTGAATGGACATGCATTAAGAAGATTTTATGAATCTTGTTGTTATGCATTGAATGTATGCCTATGAAGGGTGTGAATGACTGACTGCATAAGTGTAGGTGAAATGTTGTGATGTATGGCATGAATGCATTGAGATGAGTGCATGTGAAATTATGAATAACTAACAGCTGAAATGATGAATTAATGATAATTCTGGAACCATTTCAGAGGTTGCTATGAATGCAGGATAGTCATGATCAATTGGCTGCCAGAAATACTCTAATGGAGAGCAAGGTGGTATGAATGATACGCCTGTAAAGTAAGGAGTATCTAACCACTTCATTTAATTGCATGAATGATATGACTATAT